>CAICTM010000398.1:0-69774 GCA_903772945.1 Seminavis robusta | reverse complement strand
AAAATGAGTGTGTTGTCGGGAGCTGCGAGCGGGGCTTGTGGAGATAAGGGCCGCTGCAGGAGGTGCGTGTGGGAGATAGGGGCGAGTGCCGCGCGCCGGTCGGCTTGGCTACTCGGTCATGGTGTTGTTGTTGTTGTTGTCATCGTCGTGCATGGGAACTGTTTCATCCGGGAGGAATGTGTAGGTCCCATTGTTGAACATGACGTTGGCAAAATGTTTCATGATGGGCTGTGCTTGCAGGTGCAAGTAGCGCATCATGGCATCACTGTGCCAGCGGCCCAGCATGCGAATGAGGTCGGTATCGACCTTGCCGCATAGGAGAGCCATGGCACCACCAGCTCGGAGCGATCGGGCTGTGATGTCGCTGGCTGGAATGCCGGTCTGTTGGTACAGGATGGTGGCGGCGGTCCGAAGCATGTCCGTGACGTCTTTGGATTGCACGGGGATCCGCCGGTTGTTGCGATAGTAAGATGCGATGGGAGTAGTGCCGGTTGATCGTGGTTGATTGCTGGCGTTAAACTGGGTTCGATGGTAGAGGACTAGACGAATAGTGGCTGTCCCGGGACAGCACAATGGGTGTCCACTGCGGCTGTGAGTCAGCACTTCATTCGTCTGTCCGTTCTTTTGGGTGGTAAATGTGTAGGAGACAGCAGTTGCCACCTCGATTTCGTGTAGGGGTGCTGTCATAGTCTGGAGGCGTCGCTGGCCGATGTAGAGCGCCACGTCTTGTAGGCTGAAGGGGGTGTCATCAACGGTGGTGCCCGTGTATTCGCCCGGGCGGAAGAGGAAGTAGAACGCGACGGTGAGCATGTTGGTGACGACACGACGGTCCTCTTGTTGATTGTTGTGATAGGCTTGCTGGAGCAGGTGGAGGATGATTGTGATTGGCAGGGGCTTTACTCGCTTTGGTGGCGTGTCTCGTTTCTTGTAAGCCCGGAGCTGCCTTTGGATGCGGAAGTCAATCCGTCCGTGGGTGTCTCTTCGGACGTCAGGGGACCCCAGCCGGGCAAACGTCTGGCCCACGGCTCTAAGTGCGTCCTCCACTGTTCGAGATCGAACTGGTTGGCCGCTGGGTGCGGCTCTGCCGTCCCTGTATCTTTGTCCGTAGACTTGGAGGATTGGAACCGGGTCGTAGACGGAACGTAGGAAGGGATCGATTCCCTCGTTGATGCAGAAGGCATCCCATCTTTCCCAATGTCGATCCAAGGCTCTGGCACGTTTAGAAGTGACTCCGGCTCTGATCGCTTCCTGAACAAGGCGGAGATCAGACCGGAACGCATCTTGCTTCGAAGATGGCATTGTTTCCAAGATAGCATCTGTGGGAAAAGAGATTCAAAGTGTGAGATCAGTTCGTCGTCAGATAGATGCCACGCCCTGGAACAAATGTCAGCCATGAGATTCGCCTTTCCAGGGATGTAGTCGTGTAGCGGTAGGTATCGGTGATGTCGTTGATGGAGGGATTGTAGGCGCAGTAGGTACGCAGCAGGACCCGTAGTTGTGGTCGATCCTTTTCGTTGCCAGTAGACGGTAGGAGTGTTGTCATAGCAGTTGTGAATGGTGTGCTCGCGTATGTCACAAGCTTGGGCAAGCACGTCCACGTGCGCCACCGATCCAGCTAGTTCCAAGTCGCTGTTGGTGATGGGACCCGTCGGATTTTGGAAGGATGCGAGGTTGCGAGTGATCTTGTTGTTGAATGGCGACCTCCACAAAATCGGTTGGACGCCATCTGGTGTAGGAATGAAGTGTACTCCACCCATGCCAGCACCTGATGCGTCACACGCTCCCCTCGTGGAAGGATTGTGGTTCGGCACCACCTCACTTAGTCGAGTGGGGCGTTCGTTGATGCTGTTGGCTAGCCACCGGAAGTCTGCCAGAAAATCGTGTATTTGTCGCGTCAGTCGGAGGCGGTGGCCTTCCTTTTCTTCGTGTCTGAAAGCTTCTTGCAAGGTGCTGAAGAGGCCACGTGCTCCTGGGATTGCGATCACCATGGACCTGAGTTCTCCCAGCACCTTGTGCCACTGCTTGATGGCAATGCGGCGTTGTCCAGGCTTCACACTGTCCAGGATCTCGATAAGGCGTTCCTTACGGTGATCGGGCAGTTCGATAGTGAGTTGGATAGTGTTGATAATCCAACCCAACACCGCCTTTATGGTGGTCCACGTGGCATCCCCTTTCTTCAGCTTTTTGACTGAAGCAGGTTCTTGCCGGTGTGGGGTGTCGTGGGGATCCAATCCCCGAAAGACGCTGTCTAGTGCGTGTAAGAGGATCCTCTTGGTGCGGCGTCGCTTCCAGCGGTTTCCCTGAGTCAATCCGATGAAGTCATCCACGTAGACGTCCCAGTAGTGGATGGGTCGTTGTTCGTGCGACGACGGGTACACCGCGGACGTGGGTGCTGGCAGCGACGCCGTTCGAGCTGCCGACTGGGCCGACGCTGGTTCTGCTTCTGCGTCAGATGGCGGTGCTGTCTCGGACAGTGCTTCGAGTCGGTGAGGTGCTGCCTGGTGTGTGTTGTCGGCTATTTGGTTGTTGGCGATATCAGCCACTGTTTCGGTAGCGGCACTGAAGTTGGGAGGAGACTCCTTCCAGCCCATTGGTAGCACCAGTGGGAACGCGATCAATGGTTCTTCGCCTTCGGCAGTGGGAAACAGCATGCCTAATTTCGGTATGTCCGATGCTGAGATCCACACTCTGTAAAATCCGTCAGCAATGTCAATTTTAGACATGTACACGGGGCCGAAGTTGGGATTGGCCTGGTGCACCTTGGTCATGATGCGTTGCAGCGCCTTGCCGAACTGCATGGCTTCGGGCGGTGCTGTCAGGTCGGTTTCCTCGTTGACTCCAAAGTAGGTGTAGTCGCAGATGGTGCGTGGTCGTCTCTCTCGTTGTGGAACGACTCCCAAGGGGCTGAGCCTCAAGTCAGGCAGTTGATCCTTGACGACGCTGTAGGGTAGGAGTGTCCAGTGCCCCTTGTTGATCATGCCGACGAACTCTTCGCGGAGGAAGTCCCTGTGCTCTTTCGCGGACTTGTGCGGTCCTCTGTCGAGGGCTTCTTCTATTCGCTCTGTTGTCCATGCCGGTGTGGCCATGTTGACTGGCGCTCCCGTGTTGCGGAATTGGTCCAGCAACGGGCCGGCTGGATGAGGTAGCTGCGCTACGTTCTGGTGGAAGTCACTCACGGGATCGCGAGAACCTGTGACAAACTCCTCCCAGTTGGTTGATTGTTGAAATCGTTGCGTTGCCTCCTGTATCAGACGGTCGAGTTCGTCTGGGTGGGTGCTGGCAGTCTCGGACTGCTCGTTCGTGTTCTGACCACTCGCGGTTGAGTGTTCTGTGGACGAGGGAACGCCACACGCGGTTGTGTGGTGTTTCTCGTTGTGCGTTGTCGTGTCGTGTAGCTCTCGTTTGAGTTTCTGCTGTGGTTGCTCGGTTGCTCCCGCTGTAGTTCTGTCCGTCTCGTGTGACGTGACCGTTTTCGTTGGTTGGTCTGCTTCTGTTGTCGTTGTGTTGGAAGCGTGTTGCGCCTGAGGACGTGACAAAGGTGGCTGGACAGCGGAAGGAGCGTGGTGATTCTCTACTTGGGCTGACGGTGCAATGGTTGCGCGGGAGTACTCACCTAGTTGTCTATTAGTAGCCGGTACGTTTTTAACAGATAAACGTCTACTATGTTTCAAACTAAAGGAAGCTATTCTTGGCAACACCTTTGGTGTTACAGGCTCGGCGGGACGCTCACAATGCGTGGAGCGCTGCCTGCCGTTTTCTCAGGCAAAGGCCCTGAGACACCAGTTGTGGAGCTGGATGGTTTCTTCGGGCGTGTTGGCGGTGTGGTCTGCCACTCGAGGGCAGGTGTTGTAGCATCGTCCCCCGATGTGCCACGAGGCACAGCAGTCGACCATGTTTCCGTCGCGTCGAACCTGCGGTGGGTTGTCTCCAGCTAGAGCGATGGCATCGCGCACTCTCCTGGTCCTGATGTTGTTAGCCAGGGGAGTGTTGCCTACGTATCTCGGGTCCCTGTTGGGATTTCGAACTGACTGCCTGCCATTGTTGTTGTTGTTGTTGTTTCCTCGGGGCGGTTGTTCGCCTCCTTGGCCATTGTTGTTAGCCGGTGCTGGCCTGGCAGGTGGTGCTCGAGCAGGTCCACCTGGATTCGCGTTCCGGAGACGCGCCAGGGCCGGTATGTTGTCCACAGCCGGTGCCCAGTTCAAATTGTTGCTGATTTCGAACGTCTGCAGTCCGTTTAATAGGTCGGGTCCGTCGATGTGTGTGGTGGACCGTACCGACATCTGACGTACGAAGTAGGCTCTGTACGTGAGCTGGACATGGAGCACCATCACGGATGGTGCCAACCTCGGACCGTAAACACGGTTCATGGCCGCGTGGAGTTGAGGAGCCAGCCTCTCGTATTCCAGCAAGAAGGCCTTGTACTCGGTGACATTACGGTGGCTGTCTCCAAATAGCATGGCTAGCAGTGGGGCGTAGCATTTTAGCTGTGAGGCGGCTTCCGTCCAATCCTGTGGCACGTACCCATTTGGGTTCTTCATCTGTCGCGCATCGGTAGCTGAGATGCTGTTGCTGAGTGGGTCGCCGCTCATGTCGAATTGGTCCGCCCTCGTTGTGTCGTCGGCCAGCTGGCGTTGCCCTTCCGTGGACATGGCACCAGGTGGTGTGATGGTGAAGGGGAGTATTCCGGTTCCTATCGAATGGAAAGAATCTCCTTGGAATTTCCATGCTTTCAAAGCTATCGTCTGTTGAGGTGAGACGAGTGGTGCATTGAATCCCAGCTTGCCTGCGGCGGTGTCCACCTCGTGTTGCATGAGCATGCGCTCGGACGTTCCTTGGGTGCGAGCCGCCAACTCGTGATAGATGGCAGGGAGCTCGTCATCGGTCTGTGCACCGGTCAGGAGCAGTAGCCGATCTGCGATTCGATCCTTGAATCGCGCACGAACTTCCTTCGGTTTGGCCGCTTCTTCGCGACGCTTGTCCACGTCGTTGCGGGCCAGTCGAGACTCTGCGACTAAGTCATGAATGCCTTGTGCCATGTGTTGTAGGGCTGGATCCCCGTGCATGCCGGTGTTGGGCGTCAATCCGGGCAGCTGGCGCTGGAGGACATGGGTCCTTCGGTGGCTGTGGACTTGAGGGGATGGTAGCAGCGTGTTCACGCCTACGGAGTTGTGCATCACCCGCGAATGGATGGACTGGGCCGTGGCCTTTGTGGAGGCAATCATGAGGAACGTGAGCAGCGGAAGGTAGTGGTCTACCCGGTTGGAGCTGTCCGCATGTGCGTAGATGACCTCGAAAGCCTTTCGAGCCGAGAACCTTTTTCCCAGTAGGAGTCCCACTAGCTCGTAGGGGATGTAGTGAGACTTCCTTACTTTGATGGTTTGGGTGTTGGCGTCGTCTATGCCATATGGTCCGAGGAGGTCAGCTCCGGCATCGTCGTTGAATAATGCTTGGTGGCGCTGGGGTGTGGCAGATGTGAAGGTGTGCGCTGTCATGTCTAGCTGCGACTCCATGAAACCCACTGTCTGAATGTCCACTCCAATGAGTTCGTCTACGTAGCAGAAAGTTCGGCGTCTCTCAGGTGCAGCCAAGGCACCAGGGTCGCCAGGATGTCTCAGGAAACCATGAAGCACGTGTAGAGTGCCACCGGGTGTGGCACCATCTTGGATCATGACTGCTACTCCTCCAATGGGGGCGGCGAAATCATCTAGCATCTCTTGGTGCAACTCTGATGCGGATGGAGGATTGTCGTTGGCTCTCCACTGGAGCATGAGCCTGGTTGAGCGGGTCCTTGCTGCCGCGAAATCACTGCCCAGAGGGTTACTGGTTGGGTCATCGTAAAGGTCCTTGTAGAGGCGTGGGCCAGTGGCACCTGGATTTGCCATGGTCGATTCCGATGGCTCGGGGCAGGTACCGTTGGCACAGAGGGTGTCCCTGTAAGGGAACGGTCGACAGAATAGGTTGACCCAAGCTTCTCTATAGCCAATTAAACTATTGTTTCTAGGTGTGTAATGACTTGTTTGTGGGGAGGTGTAGCCACCTCTCTTGGTGAGTTTGTGCTAGGCTATGAGCCCATTTCAAGACTAGCCGGTAGGTACCTGGCTTGATCATGCGAAGTAGTCCAGGATCGTGCAGTTTCGTAACTATGCATGCCTGCGATAGTTTTTCGGCAACATCACCGCGTCTTTTGGAAGACTGCTTTCAAAAAGAGATAGTTCAGGTAATTATAGGGTTAAGGAATTTACTTTATCTTTTTTAAAAAGTTTACTGCTTGTAAGAAGAAGAACAGATCTATCTTTACCGCATCTACCCTAATTCCAGAGCAGTGATAAGGTACCGGTACAGCACAATCGAAACGTTGGTGTTGCGGGAAAAACGTTTAACATTTTTTGTCTTGTCTGGTTTCAATTGTTTTCTCTTGAAAGAATGGCTGGAAATGGAAGAATAGCTGAAAATGGAAGAATGAGATGACACAATCTGAAAGGCTCTAGCTAGCTAGCTAGCTAGCTAGAGCTATAGGACCAGTGAAATCTGGAGAAAGATGAATGATGATCGAATCGAATCTTCAATCTGGAAGCTTCATAATTAAAAGCATGACTCAAAATGGAAGATTTACTCAAACTTCAAAACTTGAGCAGGTTGACCAGAAGGGACTGCTCTAAAAAGCCCATTCCCCGCAACTTCATTCCGGATGAGTGTTGGTCGCACGTGGCATTTTGCTGTTCACTACCTGTGCGAGCTTCACTACGTCTGCTGAGTCATCGCGAAACTGCTCCCCCAAAACGAAGGAAGAAGGGCAATCGAAGCTGGTTTTAGCACCCAGCTGATTCACTGCCTGGAAGACACATGATTGCTGAGTCTAAGCGAGTCCACATCAGGCAACAGAGTCAGTCTCTCGAAGCAGCCACACCAGTACGCTGGAGCCGCAATACCGTTACCTGCAGCAAAAGTGTCTACAAAAGAGCAATGCCAACAACGAAAGGAAGTAGACAGCTGCATCCACTATTTTAGACAGGTTGTTGGAGTTCCGAAACTTTCGAAATGTGTGAGCAGATTGGTAGAGACAAGGAAGGGAATGGGAGCAATGTTACTGCCCATGATGAGGACTACGAGTCCGCTACAGCTGAGCCCGCAAAGCCACCTCGCCCCAAAGATCCACTGGCAGAGGCGTCTCCTATTTCCCAGTTTCTTTTCATGTGGCCGTACCCCCTGCTGAAGCTGGGAATGAAAAGAGCACTGGAAGAGAGCGACCTTCCAGAGATATCCGAGGCAGACACATCGGCTGCCAATCGCATATATTTTGAGAAGCTATGGGAAGAAGAAAAGCGACAGAACCCCAACAATCCCAGGTTAGACCGAGCCATTCTCAAAGACTTTGTCAAGAGCATGTGGTATGTTCAACCAATGTACATGTTGGCAGCAGTCGCCAAGGTTTCACAAGCTGTGGCACTGGGTCTATTGATCGAGGCCTTTGAAGATGACAATGGCCAAGGTTATCTGTGGGCAACCGTGATTGTTATGGGGTCCCTGGCGCTGCTAGCAGAGCACCATCACTCGTTCTTCTTCACATGGAGAAAAGGAATGAGGTTGCGGATAGCTGCCATCGCCTCCATATACTACAAATCGCAACGACTTTCATCCACGCATCAGGACACATCAGCGAACTATGGCCAAATCATGAACCTGGCCAGTAATGATGTTGAGCGCTTCATGCTAGCAGCTCTGTTTTGCAGTCACCTGATATGGGCACCACTGCAGTGCATTGCCATTTTGTGTGTTGGTTGGGTTCTGCTGGGTCCTGCATTTGCAGCTGGCGTTGCTCTTTTGGTTGTGGGATTTATTCCATTGCAAATGTACCTGAGTAGGAGATTCGTACACTTCCGAGGGAGAATCGCCGCCATCACGGATACAAGGGTGAATTTTGTCTCTCAGGCCGTCTACGGTGCCAGGGTGATGAAGATGTCTGGTTTTGAATGGCGTTTTCTGGATAGAATCCAAGACTACCGAGCCAAAGAGGTCGACCAAATTGTGCGAGCAAATAGGTAAGTCGAACTACATGTACGATCTCAAGCATGCCATGCCCGTAGGCCATCCTCACCTTGCTTCCTGCAACTTCCAAAGGTTGAAGGCGTGGAACGAAGCGCTGTTCTTTTGCGCAAACGTCGTCATTTCCGTGGTCATCTTCCTAGTCCATGTGGCTAGCGGAGAGACGTTAACGCCAAGAGATGTCTTCACTACCTTTACTCTGGTAAACATCATCCAAATTGAAATGACCAAGCATCTTTCCCTTGGAGTAATGGTGGGTTAAATCCCGTTTAAGAACTGGATGTTGCTCGGCAGGAGTCCGTTGTCTCAATCCATGTATTGTTGCTGTAACAGGGAGTCAGTGAAGCATTTGTTTCACTCAAACGAATCCAGAACTTTCTCGAATTTCCCGAGCTTCCGTACGCTACCTCTCAAACAATCGAACGAGCTAGTTCAAATTCGAAGCAGCATGGGGACTGTTGCCTGTCATTGAAAAGCGTCAACTGTAATTGGAATGACGTCGAAACGGTGCAAGCCAAAAGCGATCAGTCAACAGTGGGTAGCACCGAGGATATGCCAGCCCTCACGGATGTTTCGTTGGACTTCAACAGAGGTCAGCTCACTTGCCTTGTGGGTGCGGTAGGAAGTGGCAAGAGTGCCATGCTTCAAGCACTCGTTGGTGAGCTCCCGGTGAAATCTGGGGTAATCGGGCGAAACTATAGCTCACTGGCTTATGCTGCGCAAGATCCTTGGATCATGGATGGCACCGTGAAAGAGAACATTATGATGGGCAAGGACTTCGACGCTGAATGGTACGACAGAGTCGTGAACTCGTGTAGTCTCAACGTCGATTTCAAGCAGCTTCGCGACGGAGATGAAACTGTTGTTGGCGACCGGGGAGTGCAGATCAGCGGGGGGCAGCGAGCCAGAATTGGGTTAGCCCGAGCGCTGTACAAAGACGCAGACATTCTGGTTGCTGATGATCCTTTGTCGGCTGTCGATTCCAAGGTTGGAAGACAGCTGTTCCAAGAAGCGATCATGAACCTATCAGTGAATAGAGGCAAGTGTACCGTCCTCGCAACACATCAACATCAGCACATCGGGGACCACAGATGTGTACTGATCGTCGCAGGAAGAGTTGCCCACATCGGGAGCTACGAAGAATGCGTAGCTGCTTCCGGTGGCAAGTTAAGTGCACACGCGAAGGATGACAGCGCCGTCGATAACCTCGACGGCGGCGACGACAAATCTACGATGCCCCCAGGTGTGGCAAAGGAAGAAGAACACGTTGCGGCAGAGTCCAACTTATTGGATGATGCGAATGGAGACATCGAGGGCAAAGAAATTAAGCAAAGTGGCCTAGTCAAGCTGGAGACATATGCCAACTACCTAAGAGCCATGGGTGGACTCTGGGTGGGTGCAGCGATGCTCGCTTTGTTTTCAATCACTCAAGCTTCCGTGCTTGTGACAATTGGCACCGTTGGAAGGTGGGCTGAAAGACCCGCGGATCAGCAGGTGCGTCTTCTTGTTCTGGTCTCTTGGTTATTCGGATTGGAGACTGTTTGTTCTCACGCATTTCTCGTCTTTTTTGTCTTATCGCGGTTTTTCACCGCAGAACTCTTGGGCCATCTTGGGGCTAGTAATTGGACTTTCGTCTGCCGTTGTTATTCTGGCAGTATCTCGAGCAATGCTAAGCTTGGAACTCACAGTGAAAGCGTCGCAGAGACTGCACGACCGAATGGCAAAGTCATTGCTGCGAGCCAAGATTGAGTTCTTCGACACAAACCCCATGGGCCGCATCCTAAACAGGGTATCAGCGGACGTCGGCTCGAACGATGATCTGCTCCCCCAGACTCTGTTCGACTTTTGCGTCATTGCCTTCATTGTGTTGGGCGCAGTGGCGACGACGGTCACGGTACTTCCATTCACTCTGCTGGCGTTTCCTCCTTTGGTTTGGTACTTTTTGTCTGTTCGCAAGACTTTCGTTACAAGCACTAGAGAGTTGAAGAGACTTGAGAGCCTTGCCCGATCTCCGATCTTTGCAATGCTTGGAGAATCCCTTGGAGGAATCGCAACGATTCGATCCAACCAGTCCCTTGGATACTTCCGCAAGAAGTTTGAAGAGGCACACGATGCTCATACGCGCGCCTTTTACGCATTCATTGCTGCTTCGCGCTGGGTTGGATTTCGTATGGACGCAATTATGTTCCTGTTCTTGACACTTGTGGCGTACTTGTCAGTCCTGTTTCAACAGGAAGGATGGTTTGATGTTGATCCGGCCATTCTGGGGCTGTCGTTGTCCATGCTGCTGCAGCTAGCGGGCCTCTTTCAATGGTGCATCCGACAGAGCGCAGAAGTGGTCAACCAAATGGTTGCAGTGGAACGTGTGCTGGAATTCGGCGACCTGGAGTCTGAGGCCCCACTCGAATTGGACGGGGACGAGGAACTTACAGGGAAAGGGTGGCCCTCCACTGGTGCCGTGAAGTGCGACGGGTTGGCTGCTCGCTACAGACCCTCCTTACCTCTGGCTTTGAATCAAATAAGCTTCGAAATTCCGGGTGGTGCTCGCGTTGGTGTGGTGGGAAGAACAGGGTCTGGTAAATCCACGGTTGTGCAGACTCTCTTTCGGTTGCTGGAAGCTGAGGAAGGGACTCTTTCTATTGATGGCGTGGATGTATCCAAGCTAGGTCTGCATGCCCTGCGAACCAAGATATCAGTTATCCCTCAAGTGCCCACCCTCTTTAGCGGCTGTACCGTTCGTGAGAACTTGGATCTGTTCGGATGTCATTCGGATGCAGAAATCCAGAGTGCACTGGACGATGCCCACTTGGGCGATGTGGTTGCGGCCCTGCCCAAGGGCTGGGATTCGATTGTGTCGGAAGGCGGAAGCAATTTTTCAGTTGGCCAAAGACAGTTACTGTGTCTGGCACGAGCCATCCTCAGCAACAACAGAATTCTTGTCTTGGATGAAGCAACGGCCAGTGTCGACCGTCGCACTGATGAAATGCTGCAGGACGCGCTCCAAGAATCATTTAAAGAGGGTACTATTATTGCTGTTGCGCACCGCTTGGAGACAATCATTGACTACGACATTGTTTTGGTCTTGGGCCATGGTAGAGTGCTTGAGTGGGGCTCCCCTGCGAAGTTACTCACTGATGGCGGTGCTTTTGCTAGCATGGTGAATGACACTGGCGATTCCATGTCAGCCGAGTTGAGGAAGAGAGCATTCAGCCAACAAAAGGAACAAGGAGGAGGAGACGTAGAAGCATGAACAAGTAAACCTGCTAAAATTAATAGAGATATAGAATTGATTCTTCTGGTGGTACGAGTCTACTCGCGCTGGGGTCGAGAATGCTGTGGCTCCTGCCAGAGGCCATAGGAATTATGGACAGAATAGAAAATAGAAGATGCTTTTTGAAAAATATGTTAGCCACAGAGAAATACATCTACACGCCGATGCATCAAGTTGTATTGGAGCAGCCTCTGAAACAAATAAAATAAACTGAAACCAAATCCCACCAATAATTCCAGGCCATTTGAAGCCACTTGGTCCTTCTCACTAATGCAGTTGAACTTCTGTTGGTTGCTGTGACTTTATCGGTGAAATAAAAACTGCGGCAAATCATCCTGAGGAAATCCCATGTCCATCAACAAGACCGACAACTCCAGAAAGGCCCTTGGTCCCAACTCAATTTTGGCATTCATGGAGTCACGTCGTCTCTTATTGTCGCCATCATCGCGTTGCAACCAATGTTCGTCCAAAAGATTTTCAATGCACTGATCCGCCTTGTCAATATCTAGCTTGAGAGGAGGCTGCAACTTTGTTCGCAAGTTGATCAGCGTCGATCGCACCGAAGGTCCTTCCACCAGACTCTCCAAGACCTGTCGAACAAAGTAGCGCGTGTCGGCGTCGTAGGTACTGCCAAAACTCTCCTTGGCCACTTGATCGGCATGTTGGTTAATGAGAGCATGGAACTTATTTCCATCCTTGTCCACCATGGTCACAATCTCCATACCAAACCCAACTGTCAATTGTTTGTTGATGCTGGTTAGACAGTCGTCCACGCAATCACACTGCATGTCGTCTGGATCAAATTGATCTAGAAACTCTTGCGCGGTTTCGTCCGTCATTGTGTGAACCGCGGCGAGTTTCTGAAGGAACAGCTTTTGTCCCAAGGGGAGAGGGTCCGTCATGGTAATATAATATACTAGTACTCTTAGCCACGTTGTACCGGTAGTAGTCCGACACTGATGTGAACAAAGAGTGCTGCTCGATCGAAAGAAGACAGGAGTTGGAGGGAAAATTATGATGAGAAGGGACAAAGCCAAAAGCCAATGACATGAATACGGTAGCAATAATAATGCTACTCTACGCTTAAGCGTGAAAATAAGAGCCTTGTGGCTAGCTAGTCAAAGCGTCAATCGTCGAACCAAGGAAACGAACGATTGATTCAATCGACTCACTCGACTCGACTCAACTCGTCATTCTTGCAAGACGAAAAAGCAACGGACTTTGGCTCGCAAATTTCACCCAGCAATGGCTTTTGCCGCAATCAAGAGACGACATACTACTAATACTCATTTTGGATCGACTACACTTGCTCATCACCATCAAGAAGCAACAATCGACATGAACTCTGCGCGCTCCGCTCTCGGCGGATCCTTGCCATCACTCTTTGAGCAGATCTGTGATGTTATCAAGCGATTGGTCCAGTGGATCTTTTCTTGGGCTCAGTCTTTTATGAACAATGCTGCTTCGGGGCCCGCCATCACAATGGATACAGGAAGACGTGTCCGCATTGGAAAACAAATTGCTGAGGGAGGATTCAGTTATGTCTTTGAAGCCACTGAGGATGAGTCCACAGCCGGCAGCAACCAACAGCTATATGCACTCAAACAGATCCGTTGTCCGGAACCGAACATGCTGCAAGAATGCCGCGAAGAGGCTGCAGTTCACAGAGCTACCATGGGACACCCCAATATTTTACCACTCCTGGGATTCACTGTCGTCGATGATATTGCCTACATGCTGTTTCCTAGAATGAATCGGTCATTGCGGGCTGAGATCAATCATCGAATTCTAGAAGCTCCTGGGGATATCTACAACGTATCCAGGGCCCCCTGGAATGAAGTGGATGTGCTGAATTTATTCTTGGAAATTGCGAGAGGACTGCAAGCTCTGCACAATGCCCATTACTCACATCGAGATGTCAAAGTCGAAAACATTATGTTTGAACACGCAAATTCAATTCGAACTCCGGTCCTCATGGATTTTGGCTCTGTGGGACCTATTCGAGAAGAAGTCAATACCAGGCGACAAGCTTTAAATATCGTGGATCGGGCATCCCAGCACACGACAATGCCCTACCGGCCACCGGAACTCTTTGAGGGTGGTGTCCGAGCGGGAGACCCACCCGTTGATTTTGCCAGTGTGGACATGTGGTCATTGGGCTGCACGTTCTTTGCCGTCCTCTTTGGAGCGTCTCCTGGTGAAAGCGAATTTTCCAGAACAAACGGGAGAATAAGAATCGTCGATTGTACGCAACTCAAAGTCCTTGGCGGCCTTCCCAAGCTGCCGCCCAAGTGTTGTGCAGCGTCGTGGTATTCCCACGACATACTTCTGCTCATTGAACAAATGTTGGTGCAGGATCGGCATCAGAGGCCGTCATTGACTCAAATCATGAAACAAATAGAAGCGTTGATCCACAAAATGGGTGGGCGCGTCGTCGAGCTCGAAACAATGGATCATATGGCGGATGAAAACGGTGATGATTTCCACTCCCTACTGAGCGCCAATAGAGGGTTTCCCTGATCATTAATGAAGCAGCTAAACTACATGTACTATTGGCTTGGTAACTTTTGGGGTTCCTTCTATCGGCAAATGTGTACAAATGTTAGCGCTATTAAGTTCTACTAGCAAGTCATGACCGACTCCTGGGGTCTTGGGCCTTTTAGAGTTTGCTGTCGTCAATGCCGGACTGGCCCAAACGATTACTTTGTCGAGCTCGACGCATGGCTTCCAACTCCTCTTCGCGGGTGTTGGCAGAGTTGGCTTCTATAATGTCTTGATAGCCATCAAAACTGAAGCAGTGGATTCGAGAGATGGGAAGAAGACAACGGTCAGAGCCAGAGCAACAGAATACAGGGTTGTAGCGTTTCGACTTCCAACGCGGCCTTTCTCCACGTACGTTTTCTCACTGTATTCCTCGTTTGCTGCTTTTCCCGAGTGATCACCATTGATCTTGCTCAAACCATTGAGGTGTTCGTCATTTTCAAGCTTTGAGACACCGTCGATGCCTTCTGATGATATCGTTGCCTCTGTAACTGTTGCATTTGGTGCCTTTTCTTCTGCCAATGAGAGCAAGAAATCAACAGGCTTTGTGTATGGTGGGACCTCTCTAGATTCTCCAGTCTCAGAGTCTACATGGAAGATGCGAAATCCGGGATCAGGCCTCTGCTCGACGTCACTGGTATCCGGTAGCTCAACTTTCTGCTTTGACTTGTTGTCCAGGATAGCCTGGTAGGCAGATGAAAGGTCAGTTTGGCTAGAAGCAGGTTCTTCGCTTTCCTCGAACTCTTTGAATTCATCCGTTATTGTGCCAATCTTAGAAGCGTCAATTGACTCCTGGTCTAGCCGGTTCTTGAAGCGGGCTTGCCGCATTGATTGCAATTCTTCCTCGCGGGATTTCCCGGCGTTTGCTACCAGGATGTCTTGATACCCATCGTAAGTTTTCTCGTTGTACGATGATTTGTCAGATTTGGATGACGGAGTAGCCTTGTTGGCGTTTTTGTCGGAACTTTTTGATATCTTCTCCGGGACAGAGTCGCTTGCGGTTGTTGACGTTGTATCTTTGCTAATGCTTTGTAAGAAATCAACTGGTTTTGTATAAGGAGGAACCTCACGCGACTCTCCTGTTTCGTCATCAACATGATAGATTCGAAAGCCCGGATCAGGTCTGGTGTCAACACCACCAGTATCTGGTAGCGACACGACTTGTTTGGCTTTGTTTTCCTTGATAGAATCGTAGATTGACGCCAGGTCGTTTTGGGCTGTTTCCTGACGAGCATTACTTGCTTTCTCTTCTGTTGTTGGCTCTGGGAAGAAAACAGGTGATGGCGGTTTCGGTTTGCTCGGAGGCGCGTCTTTCTTTTCGTTGTCCATTGAAAAACTCAAAGCATCTCTTTGGCCAAGTGCCGCAGCACGCTCAAAGGCATCATCGCTGTCACTTTCCCACAAGGCCTTTCTGTCCTTTTGTCGCTCATCTTTGGCAGCCTTGGCCGTTGAGTACGACCCGAGCTCGGTTCCCACCGCTGCCGCAACTCCTGCCCCCGATACTCGAGAATGAATAGGATGCATGGACGCAGCATACCTTGCGTTTGCGGCCATTGTAGCCCCACCTCCTTTGGCAGTGAAACGATCCCACGAAAAAGCCCCCAGCAACGCCTCGTCATCAGCTGACATTGCAGTGTCAGTCATGAGACAAGCCAAGAGCTGTGCTGTTTTGGGTGCAAGCAAGACTCCATTTCTCCAGTACCCCCCAGCCAGGAAGAGGTTCTTCCATGGCGACTTGCCTATTATGGGCCCTTTGTCGGGTGTTGTGGGTCGTAATCCAGCCCAGGTTTCTACCACAGGTAGATCTTTCAATCCTGGCACCAACTCTAGCGCATGCGTAAGGATATGTAGAAGACCTGCTGGCGTTACGTTTCCATCAAAGCTACCCGCCTCCACGGTGGCACCAATGACAATGTTTCCATCAGCCTTTGGAACAATGTAGGAGTCTTGAGCAAAGAGTACTCGTCGCAGGATTGGTGGTCGATCGGCTGGCATTTTAAGCGCTAGAGACTGTCCTTTGTGAGGCTCAATGGGCACTGGCAGCAGATTCCTCATCCAGGCACCATTGGCCACTAGCACTGATTTGGTTTTGAAATATTTTCCATTTTGAAGCCATAGTCCATGACATGTTCCATCGTTTAGGTCCACGGATGTCACTTCATATCCCTTGCCACACAGAAACTGGACACCCGCGGCAATGCAAGCAGCGTACAAACTGCAGGTCAGACGCCTCGCATCCACACTGGCATCCTCTGGGAACCACCATCCTCCAACGACCTCGGGATGCAAATTGGGTTCCAGCTCTCGGACTTGTAT
Source organism: Seminavis robusta (assembly GCA_903772945.1). Taxonomy (NCBI): domain Eukaryota; phylum Bacillariophyta; class Bacillariophyceae; order Naviculales; family Naviculaceae; genus Seminavis; species Seminavis robusta. The sequence goes on along the minus strand of CAICTM010000398.1, from coordinate 53,603 downwards.
TTCGTCGAGCCAGGTAGCAGTTCCACCATCCTCGGGAGGAGCCCAGGTGGCGACGGTATCTCCTGCAAATGCCGGTGCTAGAAATCCACCGGATGCCATGTACCCCACACTCCATGGTGGTTCCTGAGAAGACTGTTGTTGCGGCATTAAAAACTTGGCCCCTTCTTGGCCTGATTCTTGTGCCAAGGATTCCACGAGATCGCAAAATTCAGGATACATGCGCCGACTGGCCAGACACAAATCCAGCAAGTGTCCCTTGGGCAAGCGTTCCGATTGAGGAGCCAGCATTCCAGCTGCCGCAAAGCTACTGATTGTTGTTCGTTTCTTTGCTTCAATGTCATGCTCTTCTCGATCCAGAATGGTAATTTGTCGATCCGGATCCAACTGGGAAAGATACAGCGCTATGGAGAGTCCCGCTAGACCGGCCCCCACAATCACCGTGTCTTTGTTCTGGGTCTTTTTGGATCGATTTGGTAGCTGGAAATCTGAACCATTATTTGACGAAGACGACATCTTGAGAGGCGCATGGATTCCATTGATAATATTATTATCTTTGGAAGAATCCCAAAAGATTCTCCCCAGATCTTTTGTCCTTCGACCATTCTGTGGTCCGAGGAAAGCCTCTGAGCTTTTCCATGAAGCAGCCAATAGGCATAACTTAAAAAGTAGGAGCAGGTTTCTCATGCTTGCAGTCTTTTTTCCATTTCACTGAGATATAATGTAGATCTGAGTTATATCCAACCCTGCAGCGATACCCGTAGCCATGAGAATGTGATGTCGCGATTGATGTGGGGGATGCATGGATGATGAATGGTTTCAGTCGCATGGTGGCACTTTGGACTGACGACACTTTGATTTAAGCCAGCATAAATGCTAATTACAGGTTTCAAAATGGACCAGTACGATAGATCTTTGGTTTTCCCCCCGCTGCTTTGGAGCCAACGGCAAAGATCGAAGATCCAACCAGAAGCAGGAGATCAGCGGTCATTGGCAACAAAGAAAGTATACATACCGACGGAGCGCTAGTAATAGTACTTCATCTCAATACCAACAGCAGCACCATGGCGGCTCCTGGAGGTGGGGCTCTCTTCTACACCCCTGAAATTCACGAAAGGGTAAGTTCTCGGCTCTCCTTTCCAACTCATCAGCCATCTCGTGTCGAGCATCGGCTGGTGGCGTATCCGTTATGTCCAGTACTGAATCTACGTGAAAGCTACGCAAACCGAAATATCAAATTTCAAAGTGCTCTCCCACTGTCCGTGATCGTCCCGTTTCGCTCTCTCTCTCGTCGCTACTAGGTAGCCTAGCTAGTGCCCTTACTAACACTCTTTCTGTGGTTTGCCCCTGATTGTACAATACAAACAACCGACTACAGCCATACTATGATGGTCTATTTCAAGCTGCCGACACGAACAGAACTGGATCGATTGCAGGAGGGGAGGCTGTAGCATTTTTCTCTCGATCCAAACTGCCAATGGAACAACTCAAAAATGTGTGGACTGTCGCTGACAATCCGCCATCCAACTCGTTGAATCGACCCAAATTCGCAGTAGCCGTTCGTCTCATCCAGCTCCTACAAAATGGCGTGAAGGGACAAGGCACTAATTTGTCGGTCCCTCCTGGCACTGTCTTGAGGCCGGTCTACCTGGAAGGCATCAGTGGAACCGTCGTGCCAATGCCAAACCAGCCACCACCGCAACAGCAACAACCCCCTCCTCCTCAGCAGCAACAACAACAGCAGCAGCCTCCACCTCAACATCAGAGACCTCCTGGCGGTCCTGGAGGCGGTCAACCCCCTCCTCAGCAGGGAATGCCACCCGGTCAACGCATGGCCCCATCACCTCAGCAACAACAGCAGCAGCAGCAACCCCCGTCGCCCTCGTCACCACCGCAACGACCCCCACAACAGACACCTGCTAGTATGAATGCTGGAAGACCACCCATGGTGCCACCTTCCCCTCATGCTGGGCCAAGCACAGCCTTGACAGTGCAAGACCCTTACACTCTCACCCCCAATGAACGGTCACGCTACGAAACGTTGTTTCCACAGTATGCCAAGGAAGACGGATTTATGCACGGAAAAGAGGCCGTGGCACTCTTCTCCAAATCAGGGTTAGGACAAACGCACCTTCGAGATATTTGGAATTTGGCGGATCAGCCGGTCGACAACAGGTTGGACAAACTAGAGTTCGCCATTGCCATGCATCTCATTGTATGCGTCTCCAAAAAGAATCTACCATTGCCCAAAATTTTACCCATGTCCCTCAAGGCTTTGAAACAGCAGCAGCAACAACAGCAGCAGCAACAAGCTCCACCTCCAGAGGAAGAAATGCAGCCACAGGCCCAGCTGCCCCCTGCCCAGCAGCAGCAGCAGCCTCATGGACAGCAATATCCACCTGCTGCTCCGGCATACAATTCACAGCAACCGTCCATCCCGGATCCCTCTGATGGCGGCATGCAAGGAGGCATGAATCCGTCGGGAATGGCAGGCCCACCACCCATCGCCAAACCTGGTGGTTTGGACATTTCGGATGCGTTCGAGGGGCTGAGTACTACGTCGGATATTAGCAGTCTGCCCCCACCGGCTACTGGATTTGGTTCGCTTGGAGGCGGCGGAGGTGGTTTCGGATCAGGGGCAGGGAATGAGCCGTCCTATGGTGGAACATCTGCAACCGCTTTCTCCTCGATGGAGCAGCCTTCTCCCCAGCTGGGACCGACCCCGTCGCCGGCCATGGCATCGCCTCCACAAATGCACGAGCCTCCACCAATGACCATGTCGGCACCCGCGCCAGAGCCGGCACCGAAAACATCCGAGGTCTTGGCTCAGTCCTACAACATGTCCGACAATACTGGAGAACTAGACAAGCTCAAAACGGTGCTGCAAAAGCTTCAAGCAGAGAACATCGCTTTGAAGGCCCAACTTGGGACCATGACGGAAGAAGAGAAGGATGTTCAGCGGCACATCAATGCCACTGTTGCCGAAATCGGAGTTCTCTCCAACAAACTGACTACGTTGCGAGCGCAGGTGTTGGCGTCGAAAACTCGTTTGCTGGAATCAACAGCCGAACTAAAGGCCGCGCAAGAAAAGAAAGGGTACGTCAACAGGATCTCATCACTTTTCAAGAGTGTCCAAAGTTTGTTTTCTAATGCGTTCTCGTCTTGTTGTCTAGGGTTCTAAATGATCTGATTGGCGAGGCAGAGGCGACCAAGGAAGCGATTGATACGGCGCACCAGGGCATTCAAGCGTCAATCCAAGCGGCACATGCAGCACCTCCGCAACCGGCACCTGCTCCTGCATTTGAGGGCGACCTCTTCGGGTTTGGCGCAGCACCTGCACCGGCTCCTCCTGCCATGGCACCGGGGCCGTCTTTTGACGCAAATGCGCAACCGAACCCCTACGGTCAACAGGCTGCAGCCCCCGTTCCCTTTTCAGTTGCAGCTCCTGCTCCAGCAGCAGGAGCGCGGCATCAAATTGAAACTGTATCATCAGACGACTCGTCGGCACCAGGTCAAGGTGACGACGAAGACGCGGGTGATCAAGGAGCTCAAGGGCAGCCCGAATCAGTTTTTCGCAGTAACGAGCCAGGCCAAGGCGCGCCGCCACCAAACATGATGCAAGGTCAGGGGGCTCCACCAAACATGATGGGGCAGGGACCTCCGCAACCAGGTATGATGCCAGCACCCGATGCAATGGGCAATCCTCAGTACAACCAATTCGGTCAGAACGCGCAGCAGCAGCCACCCCCACAAGGAAATCCCTACCAGGGAATTTCCTATGAACAACCCTTCTCGGGCAATCCCACTCCGTCTCCGATCTCCCCACACAATCGACAAAGTTCGATCAGTTCGCAAATCAGCTTTGAGGTGATGGGTGGAGGTCCTGGACCAGAAAATCAATTTGGGCAGCCTCCTCCGCCAGGAAACACCGCTGATGATGATGATAGCAGCGACGGCTTCATACAACCTGCTCCTTCGATGGATGAAATTAACGAACTCAAGAGCAGAGCCAAGGAGGCAGAGGATCTAGCACGAGACTCGGAAGACACACTCAGGGCAATGATGGATGAAGCAGACAGACTCAGGCGGGCTGCCGACAAAGCGGAGGTGGAGGCCAGGCAAAAAGCGGCGGAAGCATCGGAAAAGAAGAGCGGAATGTTGGGTGGTGGAAAGAAAAAGAAGTCAATGGTAAGCAAGGTTGCACGGGAATGTTGTTTCCATACCGCCTGTGTGGTGTCTAACAGCATGTTAATAAACAAAACGATTGGTTGCAGAAAGAGGCGTCTCAGGCGAAAACCGACGCTGAAGCAAAGAAAAAGAAGTTCCTTGCGGCTCAGTCGGCTGCCAATGATGCACAAGCAGTAGCCATGGAAACGAAGCGTGAGGCAGAAAAGGTTAGAAAAATGGCCGAGCAGGCAGAATTAGATGCCGCGGCCGCTGCATCAATGCAACAGAAACAGCCCCCTCCGGAAAAAACACCGGCTCCTCAGCAAGCGCCCAAGCAGGCAGCTGCGAATGGTGGATATCCACAGCAGGGACAGGGCTATGGTTATGGAGGTCCTCCGCAAAATTTTGGACAACAGCCGCCACCGGCTCCACAAGCTTACGGGCAACAGCAGCCACCGCCTCCACAAGGTTACGGACAACAACAGCCACCGACTCCTCAAGGGTACGGACAACAACCACCACCGGCTCCACAAAGCTATGGACAACCACCATTGGGACAACCATATGGGCAGCCTTTGGGTGCTCCTCAGGGATTCAATTCACCTCCCGGAGGATTTAACCCAAATGTGATGGGTGGTGGTGGAGCGGGTGGGATAGAGATTCCGACACCTACTGCTGGAGGAGCTGACGACCCATATGCAAACCCCTTTTAAATCTAGCAAGATCTCTTGACTTCGTTGCTTTTGGTCTTCGAAATCGTGGGAGACTGGTGGGTGTCTTGACGGTTCCTACAGTAGCTAGCTAGCTACCTGGTAGTACCCGACAAAAATTTCTTCCACTCACCATTACCCCTTCAGACGCTCTCTAAAAATGTAAAACCGTGATCTCAATTACTCTATGCACTTCTTTTTGTCCTTCAACATGTGCAAACCGTCCCCGTGTGAAGTTTCCCCATTGGCTTCATGCGGTCTCTTGAGAGGTGTTCACTGTAAAATGTTGGGTTGAAAAGGTTTTAGTCTGGCCAAGGTAGGTACCAGGTACCGTACGGTACAGGTGGGCTTGTGGTTTCCTTGGAATACATGTAAGAATAAGGCGGTCTTGCCGGCAAATGCGTTTGTCTACTAGTGTTGCGACAACGGTAACATTTGAAATCAGCTATCTATTAATTGGCCCCCTAGACTAGCTAGCTAGTATTCCATAGCCAGACCCTGAAATGGATTGCTTCGGCTGCTGGAGTATCCATCCTCAATCGCCATTGCATCGTTATTGCTCATGGCGTCTCTTTGTGTTTCGGCTCCACTCTCCAAATCTGCTGCAAGTTGTTGACGAATTTTTACCCAAGAGAGCTCACTTAGGACATGCTTCAAACGACCATGGCCTGCAGCAATCTCTGGCACATCGCCAAACAGGTCAAGCAGCTGCTTTTGGAGCCGTTGCACCTCTTTTTCCGGTTTCGAAGCCGGACTCGAAATGAGAGCATGAACTTTTAGCTCACATCCAAGCACGAGCGAGAGCAAGGAAGCGAGCCTTTTCACAACTGGATTGGAGTTCGAAGGGGGGCCAGCACACCAACGAAGCGCCAGAACAAGATGACCCACAGTTGCAGAGGACCCCTGACTTGCCTCCAAGTCCGAAGCCGAGTCCGGGGCAGGGACGTATCGCAGGATTGCGCGTCTCTTATTGACATCTTCAACACCCACTACATGACAAGAAGGAACCGCTTCGTTCTTACCCGAGACCAAATCTTTCACAAAGAGCATCTTATCAACGGTATCTTTGAATTTGATCTCCCCAAAACACGGCGAAGAATAGGCGTCCGACGTGTAGGCAACGACTTGTCCAATATCCGGATTGACAAGTGCCATAACATCAATCCTTGACGCCTGTGCTTGGGAGTACAAGACAAAGGATTCGTTGACAGGATGCGTTTCCCACAGCAATGAAACAGCCGAGAACAAGCATTCTGCTGCTGCAACTTCGATGAAGCTGGAAAATTCACAGTTGTTGAGAGCTTTGGCATGTTTCTGAAAGTCTGTTGTAGATCGAAGGTCCTCCTGAGTCTGAGATATTGAACTCTCAAAATCTTCTTTGGTCACCGCTCTGCGAAATTTGTTGGCGAAGTGCGAGTACCGAATCGCCTCATGAGTAGTGTTGTGTACTTGATTGTACGGGGATAGTCTCATGCCCAAGTCAGCAGCGTCTGCCTCCTCGTCGTTATCCGAAAGCACATCAAGAAACTCCCTCGACAAAGAAGACGCACCGAGGAATCCGGACAATCGGGCAACAATCAACAACAAGCTGCCCCCAAACTTTTCCAAAATGAGCAAGAAGGTTGACCTATCCTTGCACGGTCGCCTGCATAGCTCTGCAAAAAGGGACAGTATGAGCGTAGCTTCCTCCAGAATATTGCGTGACAATGCTTTTTCGGTAATGGTTTCCAAGCAGCTCATCATGTAGTTCTGGTGCGTACGTAGGAAGTGTGCAACAAGGCCTTGATAGCGCTCCTTCATGGCTGAATCCTTCCTTGTGGTTCTAAGAATTGCCTTCCAGCACCGAATGCCCTTTCGCCACAGAAGGTGGGACGGATCTTCAATGCCCCCAACAAAGCTGGTTGAACTCCTCACGTTGAATCTCTCCTGCGTGGGGATGTATCCTCTAAAATCAGAGCTCGAAGATGCTGCGTTGAATTTGTTCGAAAAGATTGGATTACGAATCAGCAGATGTAGCGCCCCCGCACGATTGAAGACTTCTATCAAATCGATGTTTTGTGCAGTGAAGATCAGATCGAAGTGCGCTTCAAGGATATCAATATACTCATCCACGCTTTGCTTAGTGGTCTGGGGGGTTGTTGTCCGTGAGGAATATGCCGTGACGAGCCTAACCAATGTCTTGATTGTGCTGAGATCCTCCAACATTTTCGCCAGTGGGAAGGAAGAGTGACAGTCCAAGCTCCACGATGTCACCACTGACAAAAGAACAATGCACGTTTTGAAGCAATCGTGATCTGTTCCCCGCCTGCCTTCAAGCAACTTGAGCTGCTTGCTCGTGATCAGCAATAGGTCGCCAATAGCTTCGCCAATACTGCCAGCCACGTTGGCTGAGGGCAAATCATACTGCTCGAAGATTCCAACTGCTGAGGCGAGAAGCTGCCCCACAACACGACAGCACATGTCGGTGTCAGACTCCAGGAGGTCGAAGAGCTTCGAGGTGCATTTTCCAATTAGTCCCAGAATCGAGATCAAGAGGTCAGGGTTCCCTGGTGTTGCGAATTCCAGGCCTTCGTAAACGAGCACCAGAACCAAGCTCGACATTGACTTTGCCACTTCCCCAATATCCAGACCGTTCAAAGCAACTTGATGTTCTCCAATCAAAATGGCGTTGGCTGTTAGCACCTCGATGGCTTCAATGGAGCTGGGAACCAGGAAAAGGCGATACATGAGCTGGAGCTGGGTGATATTACTTACGTACTAGTACCCATCGACCGATCGGTACGGCTGTCACCACGATGGCGTGGTATGGGCGCGAAACATTTCTTTCACTTACCTATTCAAATATGGGTTGTCTACGGCTCTCTGGCCAGCGCCCGAAGGCGTGGCGCCATTCTTTGAAACTCGGATCAACGACGTCGCAAACCTCTTCCAGTGCAGCAGCAAGATCGCCTGGCTGGAATATGAGAACCGCGCCAACGACATAACCAGTACGTTTCTTTTGAGATCTTCAAAAGATGCAGATCCAATGGACAATGGCCGAACAGCAGATGTGAATGCAGAGACGTCGACGTTGAAGAAGACGTCGGCAAACTCGTTCGACGCCGTGATCGGAAACGCTTGCAGTAGACTGTCGGGACGGGACAGGTCTTTCATCTCTCGCTTGATGGAGGCTGCAAATGCTAAGGTGGATGACGCAACACCGCTGCAGCTATCAACTGACATGAAGTATTTTGGCATGGCGATAATCTAAAATCACATGAAACGGGTAAGGATGGCGGAGCAACGGTACCAAGTTGGGAAAATAGCACGCATCTACACTTGCCTGGTAAGCGTTCTCTCGAAGCATACGCACAAGAGAGCAGTTGGAGTCTCCACTGCTAAGAGCATAGTCAGTGACGATACACAGGAAGTCGACAGCTGTGGCCAAGAAAGCAAACAAGCAACCCCGAGCACCGGCAGAGGCTCCGTCGTTTGTTTGGGGTTGCTTCGTGTGAGCGTGCTGCATCAGCACTTTGGCTGCGAGATAAAAAAAGGAAAATAGACATGTGAGCGGCAAGCTGTCGTCGTGCAGAGCATGAGACGCAAATACCATGGACTTACCTAGAGACAAGAATGTTGTGCTCTCGTCATCAAACTGCTTCCTCAGTTCAAGTTTTGACTCAAGCCTGTCTCCGTCAATCCATATGGCGCGAAGAAAGCCGAGGCAAGCCACTGAAAGCTGTAGCTTGTCCAACACTTCCACATGTTCGAAACCATCTAGCGGCTTCCTCTCTCTGACTTTGTGGAGATCTTTGCACGTTGCTTCAACTGCCGAGAAGGCGCTCTTCATCAGCGTCTTTCCAAAGCTCTCGACATTGGCGACTGGGAGAGTGATTGAAAGAAATCGAAAAGCCAACACACACAGCGCCATATTTTCTTTCGAGTTGCCGTCGATTGCGTCCCCCAACGAAGCCTCGGCCAAGGGAGCAACGAGCTCTGGAAGTTTGGACTTTTGAATTATAGAGAAGAGACCCATGTCCCTAGGAACTTCTCCAGTGCCAATCTTCACATGAAGCACGCACGCATGCAAGAAGTCCAAAGCAGTCTCTAGAATACTGCCATCAATGTTTGCTTCGAAGTATCTAGTGAGAAGCTGTGAGTTTCGTGAAGAGAAACATGTGAGGAATGAATAAATGCAGCGGAGGGGTCAGGTTGACGCTATTTCGGCTCACCTGAATGTTGGTTGGACTGACAGCATCCCAGAGCACCTTCACGTCGCTTTTCGATCGCAAAGGTTGCGGCAATTTGGCGCGCATTCCCAGTAGCTTTTGAGGGCTCAATGACAATAGGCGGTCTCTCTGTGCGTCTTCAAGTCGAGGTTGGTGCACAACGGCGCCGCAATCTTGTCGGGATACATGTACTGCCCACAATCTTAGCAGGTTAAGCGCGTTTCCTGTAGCGAGCATAACGGCTTCAATCGTCACGCCTGTTTTTTCGGGGATGATTTTGAAGCGGATAGGAGTTTGTTGTACAATTTCCTTTACCTGTAGTTCCGTTTCTGAAGTTTCACTGGCGGGAACAGAGTTTCGTGTCGCCGCAGAGTGCCATAGCCCGTATTTACCCGTCGAGTTGTTTTCTTTCATAGCAGCGTACTGCAGAATATTTTGCTCTTCTGCGTAGGCTTCAATCATATAGCCCATGCTTGACGACAGCGGCAAAAGAGCATAAAACATGACCGATTCACCGATCCCCGAGGCAAGCATTTCCAGGAGAGCGTCCCTCATTTCGACAACCACCTCTCCCAGCGCTGCGGATTTGTGGAGCAAAAGAGTTGGAACCACTGACTCAAGGATAACCGAGAAAAAGTCCATAATCGATGCAGCGGTTCGCAAGTTCACGGGCTTCCTTGTGACGTTCGACAAACACAGCGACAGTATTGGAGCTAGTTTGACAACTCCTTCCCAGACAAAACTCCAAAACTCGATCGCTTCCGTATCTCCGACAGATTCCGAGAACGCAACCGCGATCAAAGACCTCGCGAATTCGTTGTACACGAGTGAGACTGCAAGCATTGTTTCTTCTTCTTCAAAATCTCCAGGGGTCACAACCTTGGCGTCTCGCAACCCTTTGAATAACCGAAGTGTCCATGTGACAGGAGCTTCTTTCAACAGACAAGCCGCAATGTTCAGAACACATTTTCTGTGCTTCAAATTGGATGACTCGAGTACCTTCACGAGAAAGCCCGGCCCTGATACATGTACCGGTACGTCCATAAGTTGCAAGTCTTTGTCCAGAGCACCTCTGAGTATGGCACGACAGGAAGCAGAGTTTCCCACGCGGCTGAATGTTTCGAGAGAGTCCAACAACTTTGCCTTGTTCCTTGTGAATTCAACGTCCTCCAATTGGTTCCCATGTGCACATGCGAGCAATGACTTTTGTAACAACGAGGCAGGAATGGCCATCTCAAAGATGGCTTCTACGTTGCTTGAAATGCAACACAGACTTCCCAACAGCTGCATAATCGGTACAAGTGACCCCAGTATCTGTTCATTTTTCAGGGTCTTTTTCTCACGGTACACACGGAAAGCGTGCTGCGCCAACGTCGCGGATGATTCCACCACTCGACAAAGAGGATACAAATTGGACTCTGGTGCCTCCGAGGCGACGTGCTGCCAAAAGGAATGGCACAGCGAAGGACTATTTCGATAGATACAAGACGCCAGCTCGCATATCAGGGCCAAGTTTTGACAGGCTGCGCTGTGTTGCACTGATAGAATTGTATCCCCAAACGCACTAATCAGAGAGCTGAGAAGTTCATGACCGATAGAAGCGAACGTCATCGATTCGACGTCCAAGTCCCATTCAAACTGTTCCCCGGAACCTGTCTCCATGGGACTTGTTTTTTCTCGCAAAACAAATAGCCAATCGTATGGAAGATTCGCTGGGCGGCCATCGCTGTATTTCTTTGGGGAAACCAGTTTTTCCATGCATGCTTGGAGATAATCCAAGGCCGAAAGCTTCTCAGAGGACAATTCGATGAACGCTTGTCCTTGTTCACGGAATACGTGCCAAAAAGCATTGATGTCTGCACCACAAGAAGACTTGAGAATGCCGTCATACGTCAAAAGTTGCAACAGTCCAAATGACAAGATTGCCAACGACTCGGGTGCTTCTTGCTTGATGCCAATTTGAAGTGCACGTTTCTCGAGGAACGACCTCAGAGATCTCATTTCGGTTTCTGCTCTCCTGTAGTCTGGATGTTGTCCACCAGTTGCGGTTGGTGCAACACCCTCGAGAAACGGGTGTTCAGCAACCCAATTGTTACTTTCTGTGGTTTCATCAAAGGCGTTCCAGAGACCCAAGCATTCGACGCAAACCATGGCAGCAAGTTGTGAAAGTTTTCGACTCTCAGGGCTTGCGGCAAAAATTTTCTCCGCAGACTGGAAGGCCAGCAACAGAATCAGGTAGTCAGCCCTCCGCACACCACCTTCAATTCGAAAGTACAGGAGCGCAACAAGGGCTTCCATGGCACCAAGACGCTCTTGATAGATTCGATTTTGATTTGAGTTCAAGCACTTGGCAACGAATTGATGCCATAGATCCCGGGAAGTTTGGTCAAAAGGCCGTCCCAATGACTGGTCCAAGGACGTAGGTGCATCGGCACTCAATTCTTTTGCCCGTTGTAGCTGCAGTGGGCTTGGTTTCTGTCCTTCTGCATTTTGGCAGATGGTTGACACAAAATAGCGAAGTAGTCCACGCTTTTCCATGTTGTTGGTATAAGAAGAGTCCAGCAAATCGAGAACTTCGAGAACTTTGCTGGGAGGTGCCCCATCAGCAGCTTGTTCCAGCCGCAGCAGCTCCAAAATGACGGCGATTCTTGCTGTACGTTGTCGATAATGATACTCCATCACCTTTTCCAGCAAGGCCCGTGTGCCCAATAAAGCCTGAACATTTTTCGACTCTTTGACGTCTCGCAGCGAGCTCATGGTTAATTGGACTGCCCGTCGCTCGGACACGTTCAGGAGCGAAGTTGTCGCCCTGAGATGCTTTTGTCCACCTTCGGAATCAAAGGCGTCTGGATAGGGCCCCGTAGACTCAGAAGACGACCCAGATGGATTCGAGACGGCTTCCGAAAAACTAAATTGAAGTTGATTGGCCGAGCTCGTCCAAGCTGACCATTGCGGTTGATGCGAGAGGTGTCCATGATCCTCCATGAAGCGCTGTCCAAGGCCCTTCAAGCGAGAAAATGTGTCGTCTCCTCGTGATTCAGAGTCAAGGAGAAGACGCAGGATCTCCTCATCGTCATCTTCAAAGAACTCACTGGTGTTTCCCGACGGCGCTCCTGTCATGGTGGCCACTGTTGTATTGACCAAAGCTGTCTTCTCCTCCGTTATCATGGTCGGCGCTCATTGCTTGGATGTGTGTTGCTGAAAATAAGCCGGCAGAGGCATCAGATCACTGTCTCAGACGAATGAAGCTACAGTCGTACCGGTACCGGTACCTGGTACCTGCCAGTACATCGTACCAGTCCGTACTACAGTAGCTAGTACTGGTACCGGCAGCGGTACCATGCAAAGCTACCAGCTACTAGCTAGCTTCATCATGTTGCATCTTTGGAAAGGCCGGCTAGCTAGACGGAGAGTGGGTACTGTATGATTTGATTTCTTCAGAATTGGTTGAGATGCAATGCGGGCCCCTGAACGGGCAAAGGGCGGAGCTTTGCACCCTTTCGGTAGGGAACAGCCGGTCCGGTCCGGTCCGGTCCGGTCCGGTACCAGTAGTGATCGACTGTGATCGTCCGTACCAGTACCGTAACGGGTTGCCCATCAGAGTGGTGAGGGTCTCTATTGCAGCCTGTTGCTGGACACCTGTCCGCCTGTTTGCTCATCAGCCTACAGTTCTGTACTAGCTAGAACAACTGGTGTCTGCATGGCAATTGTGTGGGCAACTGCACAGCAGTGTAGCACAAGATAAAGAAATTTTGATGTGTATGAAATAGTTATAATTACAGGATGATGTGCGTTTCATTGGAACAAAGGATAAAAAGGAAAAGAAATCCTGCCTTGCTGCATGGTGAGGTTTTCACTGCTTCTTGCTACCAACCAACAGATGGTGGTCCAGTCCAGCTACGGTACAACCCAAAAAGTAGTTTAGTGGGTACATAGTAGTATGCCTTTCCAATACTAGGGTACTGGTATGCCCATTCGTCCATCCATGTCAAGAGTCACCTCGGACCTTTTGCCATTGTTGGTATCATTTGGTAGTATATGCGGTCATACGGCACTGACTGTGGGTACATACAAAACACTTATTCATTCGGTGGCTTCGATAAGCGATCGCCTTCTGGCTCCAATTGCTCTCGCGCTTCTTCGACTCCTTCCCGGGCGCTACAATAACTAGACCGCCGTGACAGCATGTCGGATCTGGCCTCCCTATCATATCTCTCTCCACCAATTTCAGATTGTGTGGACATGGAAGATAGGGAACGTACCTGACTGTGGGGTGGCGGTTGCCGTGATGATGAGATATCCTGGTTTCCTCGGTGCATATCATGCCGTGGCTGGTACGGCTTGTTGTTGCTATGAGTATTGTGGTTGAAGTTGCTGGCTGGTCTGGTATGTGCAGTACCATGTCCAGTTGCCACAGTTTCCATTGCCATGGTCGATGAAGCAAATTTGCCCTTGAAGAAGCCTGACGTCGGTTGTGCTCTTGGAGAAGGACGAAAGGTGTCGATCACGCGTCTCAGTAGCCGCGGTTTCCCTCTTGTACTGTTTTGACCATTCTCATAGGAAGAAGTCGACGCGAGCTCTACGCGTTGACATCCTGTGGTGTCGGCACAGCAAATGGTGGTAGGTTGGTTTCCCATGGTCTTTCTTTTATCGGTGAACAAATTTATCGACTCGACTCAGACTGCTGCTACCCTTTGACCATGGGTTGATGTAGCAAATCCTGCCGCTGCTTGTCGTTGTGTCTTCCTTCTTTGCAGATCCTCGACTCCTCCGTTATCTTTCCAATTAATGACAATTGGGGATGCTGGAGGGTCAAACCGTTCGATCCTCTCGACTCTGGACGATGTTGGAGACAACTTGAGGTGGTGGCTGCTATAACGAAGCGTGATGAATCCACGAAACGTTGACCCTCGTTCTGTTCCCAATAAGTCGTCTTCGAGGGCCAAAGCTGCAGCACAGTTCCTCTTTGTTTCTCCTGAAGATCTGCAATGCACTAGCCAGTGGCAGCAGATCCAAGGCTAAGTTCCAAACGGCTACTCTAGCTACGTATAAGCGATACGTGTTATGGTTACTTAGAACCGGCATACTTCTTTCATTTAGATTATGTGGTGTACAGCTTGTATAAAGCATTTGTCTAAGTATTTTGGCACTTAGTACTTGTTCCTTCACACAGTAAGTTGACCAAAATCTGCTGCTGTGGGATGATCATCAAATCAGACCTGCAACCAACGCCCATGCCCTTGCAATCGACCTGACATTGTCATCTTTTGACCATGAGTAGCTCATCGAATAGGCGGTTGGTAGGAAGATTGCTGCTCCTATGGCAATTCGTGGTTGCCTATGCTGCAGCTGCATCGGATACCAAGTTGAGGGAGCGACAACTGCAACCAGAGGAATTGGAAGACTCGTCGACCTTTGACCTTGTCGGTGCTGTAACTGCCATCCCCGAAATCTTTCCATTTTTTACTCTGTTTGCCAATGGTGAATGTGCAGGCACTCTTATATCCCCAACACGGGTATTGACCTCTGCCAGTTGTGTTCAGGGGTCACATCCAGATACTGTCCGCGTGGGTGCCACCAATCGAACCGACGGACGAGAAGTTAGAGTGCGATGTGCCAAGTCGCACCCCTTGTACGTGTGGCCCAAGTTCCAGTATGATATTGCCGTCCTCAAGATCAATGAGAAGGACCGAGTCGACGACATTGAGTTCCCGGTATTGAACAGAGTCTTTTCCGAACCTTCATTTGAGGGTCAGCCTTTGTTGGTGGCAGGAATGGGACGAAACACAACCACAGGATATGCTGCTGAGCACCTAATGCAGCTTCTTTACGGCTTTGTGCCGGAGGCGGAGTGCAAAAGATTCTACGGAGACGACATTACACTAGGATTGCATGTTTGTGCCGATGGCGTCAGAGCAGGAAGTGAGTACAATACAATACAATACAACACATCATCATACCTTTGGATTGCTACATGTACATCAAAATGAAAGCTAACTCTTTGTGTTGTTCATCCCCTGATAGCCTGCTTTGGAGACTCTGGTGGCCCCCTTCTTTCAGATTTGCTTCCAAGAATTCTTGTTGGGGTTGTTAGCGGGGCCGTTGGAGGATGCGCTGATGCGTATGCACCCGATGTCTACTCGAGTGTTGCAGCATTTGCTGACTGGATTGATGACCAAGAAGATGATGAAAGCTGTGATAGGGAGTGTGTTGGTTGCTTGTGTAGTTTCTATTCATTCATGGGAAGGACTGGTTATCAGATATCACGCTACTTCACTCCTTAGGAACAAGGCAAGCAAAAACTGATTGATTTGGTGACGAGATGCCGCTGTTCTAGAGCACCGTATGGAAGCATGAACGCATGAACGCATGAACGAATGACTGGTGGCACGTTCTTAATAAAGCAAAAGGTACATAGTGTTTTATCATTTATTCTAATACAAAACACATACTGGAGGCTTCCAATTCTTCTTCTGCCTTTTGCGTTGCGCCATCGCAGTTGAGGCAGTTGCCTTTCTCCAATGAAAGGCTCTTATCCAAACGTTGCTACTGAGTGGTACCAGAGTACTAGCTAGTACCAGAGTGGTACCAGTGCCGATAGGATGGCATCTAGTCTATCTGTGTCGCTTTTGTGCTGTCGGTTACACGGTACCGGTACTTCCAGCAGCTCTTCCAGCTGTGGAGACGTCCGCTCTGGCAGAATGCAGCGGAGTGTGAGACAGCTCGGCTGCCTTCTGAATTTTGGTAGAGCAGTGGTCGGGTACCATCGGGTAGCCAGCCTGTGACGTCATGATAGCAAAAGAAACGGCTCGTGAGTAAACTTCAAAATTAGTCCCATTCCAAAGACTTAGAGACTTACCACGCGATCCCACAATTTTCAAAATTCCTGCCATCCTCGCAGAATATTGACCCTCCCGCTGGGTTGTGATCATTGTTCCTCCTTTTTTGTAAGTTGCTTGCGTCTCACGGGAACCAATGGAGGGGAAAAGGTCATCTTGGAGAACCGCTTTCTTGGATAATACGACTCAAAAAATGTCAACCATTCTGTCACGATGCGACCATGAAACTTTGTTTTTTGGCTGGCCGCCATCGTTGTCCCTTCATTACAGCGTAGACGCATGGCTCGGTTGAGCCCTCCTTGTGTGTCGGCTCTGTGTTGTAGATCTTGTTGGCGAGCTTTGTTTGGTGCGAATAGTGGTCCACACGATGCTTTCTTTTGTTGGATCCACTAGCGATCAGCGATTGTCGCTGAAAGGATATAATCGCTGTTTGGTGATCCACGACCGCGAATAAAAACGGTGAACTCCATGTGACATCTAAGGTGTTTAAAGGATGGTTGCTGGTTTTTGGTGATGTTGTCTTCGCAAATGTCGCCAATCGGGACTACGTTGAAAAGATACTGAAGTCTACACGTATTTGGGCCCCCTGTTATTTCACTTACATGGATGGTTATCGCTCCTGCCGCCAATACCTCTAAGTAGCACTAATTTGTTGTTTTCTTAGAGCAATTCGATACAGTAATTAAAGACTCGTACACTATGTAAATCGTTTACCACCGACATCACAAAACTCTATATATTTGCTCTTTGCTGGCCATCGTGAAAAAAGATTGATCGGTCGATCTCTCCACCTGCCAGCATCTCACCAATAACTTCATAGGCCAAGTCTTCATGTAGCCGTTCCTCGTCGTTCTCTGCCGTAGTGTCGTTCCTTGCCTCCACCATGTGTCCTCCTTCGGACACTGGTGTAAGATCCATGTCTCCAAACATCTCCACAAAGTCCTGGTATTCGTTGTCGTTGTCTGCCTCTTCCTCAAGCTGTTCGGCCTCCTCCGCATCCTCAATTGGCGCATAATCCTCGTCGTCGTCCTCGCAGTTCCTTTCACGTTCAACCTCCATTCGTTCAAGCTCCTGCATGGTCAGCTGTACTCTTGACAGTCCCTCCCACAGTGCCTCCCACTCGTTTCCCTCATTCGTCCTCCTCCACATGAACTGGAATAGGTACTCCTGAAGATCCACTCCACTCCTGCATTGTACTGGAATTGCTCTTTTAAGAGGCGTCCAGTTTCCTTCAATCGTTTGCGTATGGGTTCCCTCCGCGGACACAAACTCATATTTGTGGCATAGCGTCTTGTGGGTGTATCCAAGTCGCTCGAGGCTGATATACCCTTTCCACATGTCCGTGTGTATTGTTGAACCAGGATGCACGAAGGTCATTATTGCATGTTCCAATGCCTTGCGTGTCCTGTCAGATACAACGAGGAGTACCATTCGTCTCTCCTGTGTTCTCTCAACCATTCCGAGGACCCAGCTTCCCTTGACTCGTCGTCCCCTGTGATACTTTCGTTTGGCAAACTTCGATTCGTCTATCTCCACGATGATGTTGTGTCCACCAATCATGTTGTTCTGGTGTGGCTGGGAGATGACAATTTCTTGTGACATTTTACGGCACCACTTGAGCCACCTGGTAGCTGTCTCACCGTCCCATCCAAGTAGGCTCCGTATCATCTTGTGGGGTGCGTTGTTCAGCCAAAGATAGAGGAGCAACAGAATCTCGTTTTTGGGCAGTCTACAGTCATGGAGAAAGCTTCCTCTGAAGAAGGAGCAATTCCACGGCTTTCCTGGACTCCAAGTCCATCTGCATTCTAAGTTCGTGCACTGTCTTCCGGTGTCGGTCGTGCTCACTGGAACCTCTTCCATTTCGTCACATGGACAGATCTCGCAGACGGTTGGTGGATTCCAGATGCAGTGTGCTTTCTGGCATCTTGATTGGTGCCGTTTCCAGTCAGGCTTTACGGTTGAATTGCACCTGCCACATACAGTAGGGATCTTGATCGCTCCCTTTTCAGCCATGTACCGGATCGCGGCATCTTCATCGTTGATTATTGTCTCAAGCTCCTTGAGACTTGGGAGTCCGGCTATTTTCTCTTTCCATATGTCTCGAATTTTCTTTTTCCTTGTGCTGAATCGCTGTGACCGCTTGAATGGTTTTTTTCTCTTCTTTGGTGGCTCATTGGGTGTCTGCTGTTCATTGTCACCATTGCGTTGGTCATTGCGTTCCTGGTTTGCACTAGCCACAGATGGTATCTCTTGCACAGTGATTTCGCCTCGGTTTGTCTCACTGCCTTCCTCTATCCTGTTATTTCCTTGTGGCAGGGGCAGAGCATCACCCCGCAGTTCTTTGAGCAGCTTTTTTGCGAAGGCTTTTGCCCTACGGATACGTCCCTGATGTCCTCTTGGCATTTGTACCGAAGCAATCTACGGGGAAAATATTCTGTCACTCAGCATCGCTGTTTTTTTCTATTTCATTAGCTACAGTTTTGGGCAATGGCTCCGTGGCAGAATATCGCTGTTCCCTTGTCTCATCCTGTTCTTCAAACTGGGTATCTTTTCCTCCCTCCAAGAGCACGGTGGTCCCTCTTGTTCGTTCTCCATCCTGTCACACCGACCGCCCTTTGTTATTTGCTGTATCTGCAGTTATTGGGAGTAATTTGGTTTTGATTAAGCTGAAAAGCAAAAGTGAGGATTTTCTGGTGGTGCATAGCAATTCTTGTGATTGAATTGGATATAAGGACCCGCAACACTTTAGACCTAAAACTCCCTTGGTTCCTTGCATGATCAATTTACATGCGAACCGGACTAGATGATTAATACACGAATCAATAGATAGAGGTGTCAGGTATTTTTCTCCAACACACTCCTGCACGGTCCCTAAGTGGCACGTGGAACGAATAAAATTTAGGCAATCAAACAAGGGGTGGATGCCCATGATGAAAGCCCTGTGCTCGTGGAAGAGCTTGCCCTGAAGGGGCTTCGTGAAAAATCTCCACGCATCTCCAAGTTGGGCAGTACACAACTCTAAGGTTGCCTTTTCCATGGTCATGAATAAAAAAAAACGAATGTTGATAGCCGAGTTCTTTTGCCCGAACTGCCTTTGCATTCTCTGCAAGAATGATCGTGCTTTTGTTGTCCTGCATAGGATGTTGTCCTTCACACGATCCCCTGCTCTTCAAGGAACAACTTTGCCACAACATGGGCGACATACATCGTCAGCTCCAATCAATTCCGCTTCCGTGCTGCTCCTCGAATTCAATTTCTGTTTCGCAGACACAGACAGCACCGCACACTTCCAAAGGAATGACTTCCTGTATGGGAACGGTATATCAGGATGGACTGCAAATGATGCGTCCACCACAAGTGATGATGCGTATGTATCAATGTGTAGGTCAACTTGTCCTGCGCCGTCTGATCCAAAACTTGAGGCCTTGAACAACTTGTCCCAATCATCAATGATGGGCTTCTGACACGAGTGCATAACACAGTAGTGAGAGTCTGCACATCTGGTCGAGCACGTTGCACAGGAACAACAGCTTGCTGCAAAGGTATGATAGTTTCTCTGTTCTTGTCATTCAGGATGGTGCCATCACCAGAGCTGAATAGGTCAGGAGGAGCTGCACTTGGTACTTCTTCATTGCCCCAAAGTCCATGGAAACTCTGAGATCATTTTTCTTGAATAATCTATCATGTCAATCACAACCTTTCCTGGGTTGGAAAATCCACCGTCATCCCAAGTAGTCATGCTTGGGACCACGGTTGCCTTTACGGCTCCATAGTTCCATACCTAGCGTTAAACATTCCAGAGTTTGGTTTTCACAACTTCATTCTGTGGCTTTGACATTAGGTCGTCAACATGGAATCGGATTGTTTGTTGGTACCCTCGATCATGCGGTTGGCCACACAAGGATCGTATCTGTTGAACACAAACCAATTTCTTCGAGGTCGCTTCTGAAAGCTTGTACCAAGTAATGCTGCCAAAACATCCATAAATGGCTCTTCCACGACAACATAAGGACGCGTCCCTTTTTGTATGTCAGGAAGAGGCATATGTGTCAGGGTTATTTCAACAAGTAAGTCTGCAAGGGTACCCTCAATGATCATGAGGACCTGTCTTCACCTTGTTTGAATTTTGGCATTGGGGTTTGGATGAACGCATTGGAACATCCAGTGGACATCACATCCTATCTTCAGATGCATCGACACCACATGGATAACACAAACCCTCAGTGAAACTGTTGGACTTCTGGCATCTTCTTTCTGATGGTACACCTTGTAGGTTTCCCATTGTAGACTGCACGGTCCTTGACCGTGCCATCCCTTTTCTCACTCACAAACATAAGTGCCATTTGTGCCTTTTTCAATTCAAATCACTGCATTTCGTTTGGGTCGACTGGACTGAAACATCTGCTGTGTAGCTGGTCATCTCTTTGAGCGCCGCCTTTCTGGCTTTGTGTTGCCCCACACTTTCAGACCTTGGGTAGAAGATGTTGTTGGGATGGCTGCTCTCATCCTTACTTCTGCTGTGGCACTCTGTGATTACAGGAGTCCTGAACAAAGCTAGATGTTTGCTTGTCTCTTGTCTCATACATAGTGGTTTTCTTCGCTTCTCATCTTGGATGAAGGTAGCTCCTTTCTTTGTTCGGCTGTGGCGATCCGAGCTGAGCGTCGAATTCCAACTCGAGGAAGCTTGGAAGCTTGGCTGGTCAGCGAGTTGCTTTCCATCATTGGTATCCTGTGGTGCGTCTCTTCAACTTGGGTTGTCTGGACTTGTGCTTGTTGGGATTCATTGGAATCCCTCTTCTCCTTCTTCATCGGAGTCAATGTTTTGGCATACTGTTTGGATGCCCTTTGTACTAGCCCTGGGGCGTTCCATCCTCAAATCTTCATCTGATTCCGGGATTCCACTGAATCTTCGTCCGAAGAGTCTCCATAGACTTGAGGTAGCTCTCATTTCCATTGACACATCACTCCTGCAGGCAAACCTAAGGTAAAAATTCACAAAGTCACGGTGTGAAAGATTAGTGGTTCTTACCCTCACCGTATGCTTCTTTTCGAAGCATCAATGACTGAGCGAGGCATCGGCAGGATGCGGACATGCTGTGCGTGATCACCTCAAAGGTGACGAGGTCCATCCAACTGTGTCCACCTTGGTGGTGTCCATCAATGGACGGAGATAGAAGCAATCCAATCGCCGGGGCTCCATGGAATTGAGCTTTCTGGTTCGTTGGAAGCGAGACAAAGCTCAAAAGTGTACTGAATATCTTTGTAGTTGTGTGGTCCGACCTCAAGATCTGCCTGGGAGGATACACTTTGGAGATTCAATCAAGCGCGGGAAGAGGTGAGTTACATTAACATCGTACACAATTCCACAATCATCACTTTGGCATCACCATGAACGGGGTTTGAATGCCAGGCTGCGCGGATGCGCTCCTTCAAGGTTCGGATGTTCCGTCGGCGGACCACTGTGAGTCTGAGCGCTCCATGGTTGAGTTGAGCTCCATGTCGTTTTGACAGGATCATCAGCTCTTGAACTCCAGGTCGCACTGTATTTCTTTGATTTTGAAATCATTATTTCCTACCGATCAAAAATTTTGTCAATGGCGGATAGATGATTTTCCTTTTCTGTTGTGTCAGGTAGGCTATTCGCGGTGTCGGATTTGACAAGTCAGTGAATGCCAGAAAGGCAATCTCATAGACATAAAACATCCATTCATCCGGTCAGGAACCTTTGTGGTGCCACCAGCTCATTCGGTACAGATTGAATACTGTCGGTCACTGTGGGGGGCGTCTGCGTGTAGTAGAGCCCTTGGCCTTGCCATGTCGCTCCCAAAATTAATTCGGCGCGATCGATGTCCTCCAGCTTTACGGGACAAGTCGCGAATTTGAACAGTCCTGATCATGTTGCGGTAGCCCTCCAAAGATGGGCGCTGGAGGTTGTGGTACAGATTTCTTGCGAGAAATGCACCCTTGCTTGCTTTTGGTAAAGCTCGAGTTTGCCCTCCACCGTCTGGACCAAATGCTGGAACTCCGGTGAAAACTGGTTGAGTTGGGCCATGTGATCCAGAGGTCTTGCTCAATCACACCCATACAGACTTTGGCGGTCCGTCCATACCTGTATGGATCCCAGTTGGGCGGTAGTGGTAGATGGCGTCGTCGACTCTTGAGTCCATGAGGACATAGGATCCATCCTGTGCCCTGACGCAGTCATCCACACAAGAGACAAAGCGTTGTTTGGCGATGCCTCCTGATTGAATAACCATTGCCGTAAGGTGTGTCTCCTTCTTGGAGTAAGCTTGGTGCTTCCAACATTGGTGGCCATCTCGATTGGTCGGGAGATAGCCGCTTGCGACAATCATGTCTGGTTCATGACAGTTCGGATGGAACTGCCACTGTCGAGATACACTGTGTTGGCTCCATCAGGAATGAGGTTCTTGACCGACACTCCTGCAAGATTTGGCTTGCACTCCTGTGAGTTCGGATCTGCCACTCCTGGGAACTCAAACGCAACTTGTATGGTCTGTTCTTCGACTTGGAGTGAGTCTTGGTCTTGAAAATCTTCATAAAAGTTGCCTCGCTGATTCTCCGTTGACGCCGGCTGGGTCACGGTACAAGAACGAAATTCATTCCCTGTATCCGAGCTGTAGTGGAACAGAGCTCTGATCATCGTCTTGACCACTACGAGAGATGACTCCTTCGAATGGATCTGTGTTGAGACGGTGTCAGGGTGGCAAAACGACTGACAATTATATATGTGTATCATTGTACTCTGGAGGATAAGGTCGGATCGATGCTTACACCGTCGGACCTCCCTCAGCAGCTGATCATGGCCGTAGCGGAGTGATAGCTTTCTTCGGAAGATGTCTAATCATGCCTCCACTTCTTCTGCATCAAGTGGGATGCTCCAAGGAAATCGTAGCGATGCTCCCAGTCAATGGAAGCTTCCAGCTCACTGTCGGTGGTTGAATCATCTCTGCCCATTCAGGGCGGGACTCCATCGATTGATGGGCTGAAAATGGAACTGTAGTGACCCTGCCGCGCTGGTCTGGGAGGCTTGGCTTGATATGGGGAATGTTGAGTTGGAGTGGGCTGTAGGAGGTGGAGGGCTTCATGAATCTGCTGGAGCTCCAGGGGTGGTGGGTACCACTGTTGGGCACTCCTTGGAGAGCTGATCTGATGTTGGTGGTAACTGGGCATGAAGGATTTTCATGCCATTTAATTGTTGATTGCCCATCGGGCTTGGGATCTTTGCCTTCGACCTTGCACTTTGGAAGTTTGTGATCTGGGTTCACAACAGTAGCAGGCTTCGGCTGGCTGGGACTGCTGATAGAAGACCGCAGCTGGGAGCCCTTCCTTCATCTTCTTGGGATCAAAAGGAGGTGGCTTGGGATTGGAATATGGTTCCGGTCCTTGGCCTTCCGTTGGTCCAGCCATTCTTGCTGGGCTTGAATCTGTCATTGGACAGCGTCTCTCTAAGATGATCAAGGGTATCAGGGAATTGGATTGTACCGTTCATGGCATAGGCTGCCTCAACAGTCTTCTGTTATCTCCGTATCTTTCCCTCCTGTAGTCCATGGTAGGCCACGGTTGCTTTCAACTAGCCCTTTCCGTCACTAGTATCTTTTCTTGTCTCGTGATCTGGTGCGGACTTGTATTCAGCCAAACCATAGTCCTGACATCAATGACTCTGTTCCACCAGGTCTAACTTGGTCCACGTCGCTGTCACCTTCTCAAGTAGAAGTCAACTCTGTATGGTCCCTTGCTTTGGGACAAGCCACGTTGGATGGTTCTTGATGTATTGTAGAATGGAACTCTTTGGTTGAGCTTGCATCACTATCAATCTTGATCCTCTTGAGCAACTCAATGGGATCCAGTTGACTGCATCCTCGTAGTCTCTTAGACCTCTAAGCTTGGACTTTATGGCGTCGGTACAGTAGTCACCTGGATGGTGGTTGCACCTGTCTTGAGAATGTTCTCATAGGATCGAGTCGACTTGTCATAGATGGATGACTTTGCCTTGTACTCGCTCAGTTCAAAGCATCGTACTCTTGGGCTTTGGGATCTGAGTGATGCCTGGAGTGTTGGCTTGGTCGGCTTGGTGGTGCCTGACTTGTCATGGTCTCAATGGCAATGAAGCCAGGGAAAATCATTCCACTCAGGCTTGATCCTTAGATCCTTGACAATGTGTGTCAGGGTCTCTTCAAAAGGTAATACCTGGTGTCAGCCTGTCCATTTGATGAAGAGGAACTGACGCTTGGGACTCTTGTTTGGTTCTGTAGCTGTTGCTCTTCTTGATGGCTTCTTCCTGAGGAATTGATCCCCTACCCCCCCTAGAAGGGTATTTTCCTCCACCACGACCACCTCTTCTTGGAATCTCATGGTCTTGTTGGTGTGGTAATGCACTCTTGTGCTTGCTTGTTCCTTGGAACTAGCTGTGTTCTTTGTGTGGATACTCCTGCAGGAAGGATCTCACGACGGGCACTATCTTGTAGTTGCCTGTAAAAGCTTCTTGTTGGCTGGATAGCCTTCTTTTTGTCACTCTTGGTGCACCTGTGTGTGGCTGGATAGCCTCTGTTGATTAACAGCTCACGTATTCCAGAGGAACTCGTGGTGTACTTGTGTGGGCCTTGGGTAGTAGGCGAACTGCCTCTGTCGGTCTCCTATCTCTGCTTTCTTGCTGCAGGCCTTGTATTGATGTTAGATGAGTGCCTGAGTGAGTTTCAATGTTCTGAAACAGGTGCACGGTGAGATTTGGGTCTCCGTGATACTTATGAGCTTCCTTGGTGATTTTTGTGTTTCTCTTCCACAGTAGCACTGTATCACTCGATCAACCTATCTCACTCAATTCTTTGAGTTAGAAGCTTGCACTGATACTCAGGATGCGGCTAGATGTCCTCTATCGATTGATGTATTGGACTCTTGCTTGCAACGCCTGTGTCGCGACTTATCTTAATCGCCGTTCGATAGTTCTGCTCGTTGTGATGAGACGACGAAAATCACTCGCGATGACACGATGACGTAATCCTCTTCACTCGGTGAATAACAGCCGATTTCCTTGCTTCAGCGGACAATCCGTGTAGTTGTTCTCCTTTATCACTGGTGTACGTAGATCTCTCCAGGTCCGGCCGGAAACTGTGATCGATCGTACTCGATTGGCTGAAGATGGGAATTCGCGCAGCACCTCTTTCGTTTTAGAGGCTTTTCGATGCTTTGATAGTGTGGCTAGAGGCTGATTCTTCGCACCTCTACTCTGTTGCAGGTGTTGACATCACTTCAGAACTCTAACTTGCTTGGTTTACCTTGATATCGATCTCGAGATCGGTAGTAGTAACTCAGATGGCCTTTTGCTTTTCACTGTTATTTGCTAGTAATACTGCAGTTATTGGGGAGTATTTGGTTTTAGATTAAGCTGAAAAGAAAAGTGAGGATTTTCTGGTGGTGATAGCAATTCTTGTGATTGAATTGGATATAAGGACCCCGCAACACTTTAGACCTAAAACTCCCTTGGTTCCTTGCATATAATTACATGCGAACCGGAATAGAAACTAGATGATTAATACACGAGTCAATAGTAAAGAGGTGTCAGGTATGTTTCCTCCAACACCCTTGCTTGCAATGAGTAAGGGCAAACCTCCGTTTTGAAGGATGCCAGGCCCTAACAATGCTCATTGACGAATCCATACATTAAAATAGAATGAGCTCCTGCCATGCCACCTCGTCCTATGTACCAAAACTTGAAATGATGTCCTGCCTCCAATGAAATAGCAAGTTGAAGGATCAAAAATTTGGCGCCGTCATGCCAGACAGGGAGTTTTCTGTTTTCTTCCATCCGATGCACCATCCTTTGGTCTTGTCGGCAGAGAATGCGTAGCAAATCTGCTGGTAGAGGCACACAAAATAGTAAAAAACAGAATATATAATAGTTGATTATCTGCCCACCTCACAGCGCTGCGTCCTTGCTCTCGAAGTAACGATGGAGGAAGATCCTTTCACGGAGCTTTCTCCCGATGCCATTCGTCGTGCCGATGAGGCCATCGCAAACTATCTTGCGTCTTCTGAAGTAGATGCAACAGTGGAAAGCCCGATTACAATGTTCATCAAGGGGGAGTATCAGTCTCCCACCGGCGTTATGACAGTAAGTTGTCCTGACTGGGGCTTCTATAGAACACAGAACACTAAGCCTTCTCACAGTACGTTTTGTTCTTCCAAAACGTCCAATACACTGGGACCAGTCTCCCATGAAATGCACTCGTTTTCAGGATGCTTCGCCGAAGGAACACTCCATGGAAAGTGGCGATCCGAGGGCCACCGAAAAGTCGCACGTAAAGGTAGCAAAAAAAGGGGGCGGTGATGTCTCGAAGAGGAAACTCACACCAACAAAGCACCATGCACCCACCCCCTCATCTGTTGCCTCTATTTGCCCCCCACTGAAGCGGTCTTCCATCCCAGCAGGGGATGGAAAGTACGTGCTGAATGGAACTGCCCAAGTCTCTGGGAAAGGTCGCACGAAGAAGCCCATTCCTCCTGACGCCGTAATTCTCACCATCGATAGTGACAGCGAGGGTGAAGAAGAAGACAGGAAGCTGCCAGCTGTGACCAAAAAAGTCAATGTGAAGAAAGAACCCGAGTGGAAAAGAGCTAGTGTCCCCGGAAAGAAAGTGGTTGTTGACGCAAATAACAAGGTCACCGTGAATGGAGGATACGAAGACTGGCAAATTCGTGCCATTAAGAAAGAGAGAGCGGCGGTCTACGAGGAAATCATGAAGCCACCTCCACCTCCACCTGATGGCTGCTCTTTTTTACCTGCTGTGAAACTCCAGACATCTGGCCGTACTGTAAGCAGTGCTGCTGCAGTTTCGAATGCAGGTTCTGTCCAGACTGCTGCGAGTGCAAACTCCCATGGTGTCATGCGTGCAACGTAGAGCCAATCTACTGCCACTGCCACTCTCCCTACTGTCCAGCCTGCACCCACTAGAGTCCAGCGAAGCAGGCACATGTCACAACGACCCATCCAACTTGACAGTTCCTCCTCCAGTGAGAGCGAGGACGACGATAGCTCAGTGGACTCGATGGATGGCTTCGATGATGCAGAAAAGGAAAAGATGAAAAGCATGAGCCCTTATTTCAGAACCCTGTATGCCAAAGAGCTTAAGGCGAGCAGCCAGACTGACCAGTCAGCAAAAATGCTAAAAGACAAGTTTGCCTGGTACAGCAAAAGCACCCAATACAATGGCTCAAAAGAAAACATCCCGAAGAACTACTTGGCCCGTAAGAAGAAGGAGTGGAAACAGAAAGAGGCCCAAGCACAGGTTCGACACCTCTTGGCGAAAGAAGAGAAGAAGAAGATCAAAAGCAACGATAGCAACAACAACAGCAAGAAGAAAAAGAAGCCAGTGCGCTCTAAATCTCTTGGGCCAACGTTGAAGTTAGGAGAGTGGCCGCAATACTGGGCATCCGAGAGCATGTTTCATGCCAGAGCAATTGGCAATCCAGGTGCAAAAGGTGTGCATTCCACCCTTGCTGGAGGGGCTGCCACACCCGACTACAGGATTCCAGCATTGAGGCTTAAGTCCAGCGACAGAGCAAGTAAACAGCGACTGCTCGAGGCGATGAAAGTCCCTGCTCTCAAGCTTCTGGCAGCAATGACAAAAAGCACCCTTGCGCAAGACAAAACTCTCCTTTATCACTTTGTGGATGTGAACGCCAATAAAGAAGCCAACCCTCCTACCCCCGTGGAGAACTGCGTGGCAGCTCTCATTGCCACTCTTGTGGATCTGTACATGGACTAGCCATGAAAAAAGTAAGCGTGTGTGTTGTTGTCGGTATGGCAACTGTAAAAGGAAAAAGAAAAATGAGCGAAAAAAAGCTTTGTTCTCTGTGTGACTGCATAGTATTCGCGCAGTCAACAGATAAGAGATAGTGTGGTAAAGTCAGTAACTTGAGCGATTAAAAATGGTACAGTTTTCTAGATAGTATATGACCATGGTAGCGGGGGAGGATTATATTCTGGAGGGATGGCTGGTGTTTTTTTTAAAAAAGTACGCCCCGCTCTCCAAGGAGTAACGATGTGGTACTGACACGTCACAGCGGCATAATGCCGCTGTCAACCGCAGTGGTCTTCATTTCTGCACCTCATGCAAAGAGAAGAAGCTTGATCATATCCGAGATTATGGCTTTTGTTCTACTACATGTAGTATGCTTCCTTCCTCTTACATTTGGACTGTCCAGTACAGTCAACGCTCGCTTATATTTATAATCTTGTATTTATTCGCTCTATAATATTTAAGAATACTCCAGTTCCCACATTTTTAACTCTAACCCTATTTTAGTACTAGAGCACGTACAATTCTACGGGAATAGTTAGGGTTAGGGATAAAATCAATATTTATTCTCGCTGTTATATTTACTGAATTCCTGAATCCCCCCCAGTATATATATCTGAATGTTGACTGTAGTGTGTGGCCTCCAGAAGTGAAAGTGGCGGCCAAGCCAGCTCCACCCAAGGGCGATGGCGTCTTTGCTTCGGAAGCCATCTCTCACGGTACCTTTGTGTGCTGCTATCATGGGCAGCTTTTGACAGTCGATGAGGAGCTTGAACTATACCCTGAGAGGTACCCAGACTACTGCTTGCAAATTGGGAATGGCTACTCTATTGATGGATCCAGTAGCAACCATTGGTCGCGTCTCATCAACCACAATTCAAATCCCAATCTACTTGTTCATGCCGATCAAGAGCAGCAGACGGCTCATTTTACGGCTGCGCGAGATATCGCACCAGACGAGGAGTTGTGCTTTGACTATGGCGTGGCCTTTTTTATTTTCCGTGGAATAACCCCAGCACCTGGGACCGAATCACGAAGCTTGACTCTTCAGACCGAAAGTGCAGCTGACTGTGCAGCCAACAATCCACCAGCAACCCCAAGGACCCCAGAGGAAATCAGGGATTTCATGGAAAATGAGGATGATTTTGACACCAAAAAGGCAACTCTTATTCGCGGTCTGGACTTTTACGCCGGAGTTGAATGGCCGGAAGAGAAAGGGATGATAGGCATTCCAATCAGCCTGGATGGCAAGCGGCAAACAGTTGCATATGACAGTGTTTCCTTGGAATTTCTCTGTGAAGTACTTGGCAGTCTCTGGACCGAGTCACAGAGAAAGGAAGGGGCAGGCGAACGATGAAACATTTTCCCTCTCCCCTTGATCAGAACTATGGCAATGAGGAGCATTGGAGCATCCTTGTTGGTTTCCAGATCCAGATGCTGCTGTTCTATCCGTACCCCTCGCTACGGTACCTCGGAAGATACGGTAAGAGTAACCTGCTCCAGCTTTTGACAGTTCGCTACCAGGACCGTATTATATCATGCGATATTTCTTCATACTACTGGTACAGTACCTACTTTACCAGCAAGTAGCTTACTCAATAATTATAGTCGAAACAATCCCAAACTTGACAGGGAAGTGTTCTATGATGGCTCAGATATCCAAGCCTCGTTCTCGAGTGCTACACAAACGTAGTAATCTACGCACCCCCTTCTTCCAGAGATCGTCGGATGGCTTCAGCGATCATTTCCTCCTCTGTCTGGTCTTGATCATTGGCTCCCGGTGCATTTTGCTGTTGCTGGTTGTTGTTGGTTCCTGGCGAAGCATTGTTGTTGGGTACTGCTCCAAAAGGAGGCATACCAGCACCCCCAAAGCCCCCCATTCCTCCGGCGGCGGCCATTTGCTGCATGCGTTGTTGCATTTGAGGATCTCTCATCATGGTCGCAATTTGCTGAACCATGGCAGGATTGTTCGCAAGTGTCTCCATGCTTTGTCGCATCATTGGGTCTCCAGCAAATCGTGGGTCGTTTCGAATGGCATTCTGAACCATTGGATTCTACACAATTATTTTGGGTGTTGTCGTCATGGTCACAATAATATAGTCACGTTGAGATTGAGCATGAAAGAAATTTAAAAACAAAGCAAATCATACTAGAAGTAAAAACAAAACTCACCTGCAGCATGTTTTGCAAGAAATTGGGATCGCTCATCATTTGTTGCATTCCTGGAGGCATGCCAGCACCACCAAGTCCTGGCATTGCACCACCACCAAGTCCTGGCATTGCTCCAAAATTCGGCATTCCACCGACAAGTGGAACAACTGGAGGAGGAGCACTAGCTTGATTGGCGGCTGCCTTGGCATCTCGCACAGCCACTTCGACGGCCGTTTTGGCCGCCATCAATTCTGGCCACTTTTCCGCCGAGGCATGCATAACATAATTTTCCTCCCCATTGTCCATTTCCACAATGAATCCAGCGCCCTTCATGGCGGCATCACCACCCGTCAATCCTCCCAAACGTTTCTGGAACGCAGGGTTTTGTTTCTTGACTCTACGGTACTTTTCCTCCATGGGATTGGTCACGATATTGTTGAGAATTTTATCGAGCGTTGTGACGGCTGTCATGTACGTTTGAGGAGGATTATTGGAACGCAATGTGGTAAACGCTGCCTGCAATGGATTTGACGACGAAGCAGCAGGAGCCGTAGCGGCCGCTGTTGGTTGGATGGTAACGGACGATCCTGCTGAAGCCGTGGCTGCTGGTGCAGCTGCTGCCGTAGCAGTAGTCGTGTCTCCTTCTGGCTTGCCCATGCAATGAAGGACAGTTCCTTCTTCGAGTTTGAACTCTGTGACAGCATTCTTCTTGTCGTCATCTCCAATCAAGCGGCCCCGGAAAATCAAACGAAGCTTGTCCAATGGAATCTTGGACGCTTCACTCGTCAACTTTCGCAAGCTGGTCGGTGTGACATCCTTGGGGATTGTCAGAGGAATGCGAGGAGCCGCTGGGGTGGCGGTCACTGTCAAGTTCACTGTTACTGAGTCTTCGGCCATGGTCTTTGTATTCTTTTGTTTTTATGAGCAATGCTGTTGTGCATGGTTCTGGCGATCATGCGGATGCGGTCCTGTCACGGTGAGCCGCCTTCGACGGAGCTCCGAAAAGATCGTTGAAAAAAACCTTAACCCTCCTCCTTTCGACTCAAAACACGCACTTTGGAGGTGGAAATGCTACTATAGTACAGGCAGCTTCGTTTTATTGATTCAAACGCGGCCACCTTTTCGTACACTTCTACAGAGCTCTCGTAGAAATGTACCAGAAAGCGGCACCGTTTGAATCAATAAATCGAAGCTGCTCGTACTGCTGGACTGACACTCATCAGAACGAATGAACCTCGAAGCATGAATAATGATGGGCCGAGCAGCATTACCAGTGGTACCACAGTACAATTGATCTTTGATTATCGCACAAACAAACCCAAAGAAAGAGGAAGAATGATAACGATGCTGCTGTCAGCTCTCCTGGTGATTCTGGCAAGCCCCTCAACCGCCTTTGTATTTCCTCCTGCTTCCGTCCATAACCGAGTGCCAACTTCTACATGTGTTGATTTTGATTTTGAAGCTGCAAGTCCAAGTAAATCATCCATTATTGGAATTAATATGGTTCCTGCATCTGACTCGGAGATCACTGAAGAAGAATCGGAAATTTCTCTGGCAGAACTGGATCCTGAGATTGCCTCATGGATCGATGCCGAAGAAAAACGGCAAAGAAATGGTCTGGAGCTCATTGCGTCCGAAAACTTTGTGAGCAGGGCCGTACGAACTGCTTTGGGGAGTTGCCTCACCAACAAGTACAGTGAAGGAGGAGGTACGCGGGGCAAATGAATGAATCAAGAAGGAATGGTTTTTGTGAAGAAAGGAAGATTGGGTTTCTCAACTATATTTTTATTGTTCTGTGACGATCGATCGATCGATCATTTGCATTGCAGTTGGGAAACGGTATTATGGAGGCAACGAGTTTATCGATAAAATTGAAACAATCTGCATGGAGAGGGCACTGGAATTGTACGGACTTGACTCGGACGAGTGGGGCGTGAATGTCCAACCCTATTCTGGGTCTCCTGCTAACTTTGCAGCTTACACGGCCCTCTTGTCCCCCCATGATCGCATCATGGGCCTCGATTTACCATCAGGGGGGCATTTGACACATGGATTCCAAACTCCCAAAAAGAAAGTATCCGCCACCAGCGTCTACTTTGAAAGCATGCCATACATTGTTTCCTCTGAAACCGGATACATTGACTACGATGAAATGGAGCGTCGAGCAAAGATGTTTCTTCCGAAACTATTGATTGCAGGAGGATCTGCATATCCACGCGAATGGGATTACGCTCGTATGAGAAAGATTGCTGATTCCATTGGAGCATTGCTCATGGTAGATATGGCTCATATCAGTGGATTAGTGGCCGGGGACGTGGCTGTGAGTCCATTCCAATACGCCGACATTGTAACGAGTACAACCCACAAGACCTTGCGAGGGCCGCGGTCGGGCATGATTTTTGCCAAGAAACAGTACATGGATGACGTCAATGCCGCTGTATTTCCTTCGCTTCAAGGAGGACCACACAATCATCAAATTGCAGCATTGGCCATCGCGCTCAAGGAGGCAAACAAACCAGAATTCAAGGAGTATGCAAAAGCCATTCTAGCAAATGCCGACGCCCTCGGACAGGGACTCCAAAAGAGAGGACACATTCTGGCGACGGGAGGAACCGACAATCATCTACTCTTGTGGAACGTGAGGACTCTGGGTCTCACTGGGTCCAAAGTAGAAAAGGTTCTGGAGCTGGCAAGCATGACAACCAACAAGAACAGCATTCCTGGTGACACTTCTGCCATTAATCCCGGAGGCGTGAGATTGGGGACCCCAGCACTCACTTCGAGAGGATTGAATGAACAAGACTTTGACCATGTAGCAGACTTTCTTCACCGAGGATGTCAGCTAGCCATCGAAGCACAGGATTCCATTCTCGAGAGTCGGCAAGAGGAAGGAGGGGAAGCCGCGTCCAACAAAAAGGTGCTCATGAAAGAATTCCTGACCGAGCTGCAGGAGAACACAGACATCAAAGGAAAGATTGAGGCTCTCCGAGATGAAGTGGAATCATTTGCATGTCGATTCGACATGCCAGGAGATTTGTGATGTAGGACGACATGATGACATGATGATGCTACCATCGGTGTTACTCGCCTGTCTACATGTTGCTACTAGAAACTATAGTTCGCGACGAACTGATTTGTCATACTACTACAGTTGTTAGTGTTAGTAAATAAATATTCGCTTCCGGACTGAATATGAGATGTGGGACTCCATCGGCCGCTTAGGCGCCACAGTTGAGGCACTCATCCTCGTCATCTTGAGTGTCGAGGCCCTTGATGCCCTGAGGAGAACCCTTCACGAAGATGGCACCGTTCTCCTTTTCCATCTTGGGTGGGGAAGCGGAGGAAGTTCGTGTGTCGGCAGCCAATTTTTCCTGATCCACAGTGAATTGAATGGCGTCTGCCTTGGGTTGTGTTCGCAAGTAATACATTCCTGTCTTCAACCCCTTCTTCCAGGCATAAAAGTGCATGCTCGTGAGTTTGGAACTGTTTGGATCGGCAATGTGCACATTCAAACTCTGGCTCTGGCAAATATATGGAGCACGATCTGCGGCCATGTCCAAAACGGAGCGTTGAGGGATCTCCCAAACCGTCTTGTAGATTTCGCGAATGTTTTGGGGAATGTCAAACACATTCTGCACTGATCCACGGTCGGCAATGATGCGGTTGCGAACTTTCTCGGTCCACAGACCTTTTGAAGTGAGCTCGCGCAATAGATGCTTGTTGACCACTGTGAATTCACCTGCCAGGACGCGGCGATTGTACATATTCGATGTGAATGGCTCTGTACTCTCGTTGTTGCCAAGAATTTGGGCGGTCGACGCGGTGGGCATTGGTGCCACGAGCAAAGAGTTGCGCATTCCGTGCTCTGCAATCTTCTCCTTGAGGCCATCCCAATCCCATCGGCCACTTTCAGGGGTAACGTCCCACAGATCAAACTGAAGCTTCCCCTTACTGGCGGGTGATCCTTCATAAGTCTCGTAAGGTCCATCCACGGCCGCGAGATCACAACTGGCAGTGCAGGCTCCAAAGTAGATAGTCTCGAAGATGTCCTTGTTCAATTGCCGAGCAATGGGCGAATCAAACGGAATCTTGAGCAGCATGAACGCGTCTGCGAGGCCTTGTACACCGATACCAATGGGGCGATGACGCAAGTTGGACCTACATGGAAAGTAAATGGTTAGCACTGTAAGATCGGGGAGAACAAGGCAGCCCCAACAACAGGTCACTTACTTCTTGGCTTCGGGAATGGGGTAGAAGTTTCTGTCAATGATACGGTTGAGATTCTTGGTTACAACCATGGCGATCTCCTTCAACTTGTCAAAGTCAAATTTGCCTGCCTCGTAATCAGTGGCAGGGGTGACCAACTTGGACAAGCTGATACTGGCAAGGTTGCAAACAGCGGCTTCATCAGGAGCAGTGTATTCCACAATCTCCGTACACAAGTTGGAGCACTTGATAGTGCCAAGGTTTTGCTGGTTTGATTTGCGGTTGCAGTGATCTTTGAAGAGCATGTAAGGAGTTCCCGTCTCCACTTGCGCGTCCAAGATTGCAAACCATAGCTGTTGCGCCTTGACAGTTTGGCGTGCCTTGCCGTCACGCTCATACTTTTCATAGAGAACGACAAACTCGTCTCCAAAGCAATCCGAAAGACCGGGGCAT
The DNA here is from genome assembly GCA_903772945.1 of Seminavis robusta. Classification (NCBI taxonomy): domain Eukaryota; phylum Bacillariophyta; class Bacillariophyceae; order Naviculales; family Naviculaceae; genus Seminavis; species Seminavis robusta. The sequence goes on along the minus strand of CAICTM010000398.1, from coordinate 19,056 downwards.
TCGTCGGGGCACATCAAACTCCAATCCCCATTGGCCTTGACTCGCTCCATGAAAAGATCGGGAACCCACAAGGCATAGAACAAGTCTCGGGCGCGATCACTTTCGTTTCCGTGGTTCTTTCGCAGATCCAAAAAGGCATAAATGTCTGCATGCCATGGCTCCAAGTAGATGGCAATGCTTCCCTTACGCTTGCCGCCTCCCTGATCGACATAGCGAGCCGTGTTGTTGAAGACACGGAGCATGGGGACAATGCCATTGCTTGAGCCATTGGTGCCTCGAATGTAGCTAGAGCTTGCACGGATGTTGTGAATGGCCAAGCCAATACCACCGGCATACTTGCTAATGATGGCAGAGTTCTTGAGCGTTTCATAAATTCCATCAATGCTGTCTGCTTTCATGGTGAGCAGAAAGCAAGAAGACATTTGGGGCATGCAGGTACCAGCGTTGAATAGCGTGGGGGTAGCATGAGTGAAGTATCGTTGCGACAAAAGATTGTAAGTCTCAATGGCGTCGTCGATGTTGTCACCGTGAATTCCAATGGCCACGCGCATGAGCATCAGCTGGGGGCGTTCTGAGATCTTGCCATTCATCTTGAGCAGGTAAGACTTCTCAAGAGTTTTGAACCCAAAGTAATCGTACTCAAAATCGCGATTGTGGTCAATGGCATTGTTGAGCGTGTCCTTGTTGTTCATGACAATATTATAGGTTTCATCCGACACCAATGGAGCAGGAGCTCCTGTCTTGGGATGAATGAACTTGTGAAAAGCTTCAATCAATTCCGAAAAGGTGCCTTCAGTCATCTTGTGAAGATTGGAGACAGAAATTCGAGCGGCAAGAATAGAGTAATCAGGATGCTGCGTAGCAAAAGAAGCAGCAGTCTCAGCTGCCAATCTAAAGGGAGCATAGATGGAAGGAAGTTGAGCAAGCGAACATAATCCACATTCATTAACTGCACACATTCCAATGACACGTCAAAGGGACCACAGAAAAACTCACTCGTCAAGTTCAGAGGTAGTCACTCCAGGGTAGACACCTTGAATCACCTTCTGCGAGATGACAACAGGGTCGACATGCTATCATGTTACAAATCAACACAAGAAAATGGCGTCGGAAGAACTGTTAGCCTTCAGGGGAACAAAGCACAGAACCAAAACACTTTTGCATTCGTCCACACAAACTAACCTTGACATTGAGACCACCACAAAGTTGCTTGATTCGGATCGTGATCTTATCAAAGTGGACCGACTCTCGTCGTCCATCGCGCTTCATTACATACGACATGATCAAAGGTAGAGTTTATCGGCTGTTGTTCTGTCAAGCCAGGTTGAGGATTTGTGAGGCAGACAACACAGAAATGTTGGCACGAACTCCGGTTTCTGAGCAACAGAAACCCGCACCTTAGAGGCGGGAAAGGAACGGAAAAGAAACGGCTTTGACCAATGACGAGCATGCCCGCTTTTGAACTTTAGCTAGTGAAGCTGTAATACATTAGGCTATCGGTATGAGAAAGCAGGAAAGGTATCTTTTATTTTCGAAGATGAGAGTCCGAGCCCCAAAGTTTTTGGAGAGCTGTGTCTGCCATAATATTTATTTTTGCACCGTCTTGCTAGCTACTAGAGTAGAGTAGCTGCAGTCGTAGCCAGTCAGTTATGTGGAACCTATTGTGCATTCCGGTGCGGTAGGATCATTTGGCCCCTTCCACTAATTTGGCTCTGCGGGTTCTGGTGTCCGGCTCATGGATTCTTTGGTGCCAGGATAGGACCAAGTCGCCCGAGAACTCTCTGCTCCAAGACTTGCCATGTTAGGAATGGTACTATCTGCTGTTGCTTGATCCTGAGTTGACCAGTAGCTAGCTAACAGGTAGCTCCTACCGGTACTATTTCAGCTAGCTACCAGTACCTAGTAGCTAGCTACAGATGATGCTCAAGTGTCAGAGATCTATTAGGGTGGTCCGGGGACCGTGTTCTTTGGTTTCTGACTTTGAAGGATCCCGAACTCTCGCAATCGTGTGCTGGGCATGGGGTGCGCTGTGGTGCGTGCTGCGTGGTGCACCTCGGGAGAGATTTATGGCCTCAAAATGATTCTCTTCTCGAAATTTCCTTCCAAAACTGAACAACCAAAAGGGAGATGGGAAAATCAAATGGGGGCATTGCAAATTTAGATACCCCAGCTTGCTGAATTATTTTCCCGGAACCCAATCTCCAAAACTCAGTTCCCGTCCAACTCAACTCCGAGGAGTCCTGTCGAGTCATCACTTTCTCGCCGCCACAAAAATTGCACCAAACGTTGCGTTTGCCTCATTTCTATCGCTACCGTTTCATTTGCTTTCTATCTTTCTTGAAACAAGTTCTTGTGTGAATGCCCGTGAGTACACGTGTAGTAGACAATTTGTTATCCATAGGTTTGTTGTTTTTGTTGAGGACCATGGCCGTTGTTTTTCGATGGAATCTATTTCGCCGTTGTTTGATTTTGGTGGACTGCATTGAATCCACTGAGTCGATCCAGTGGTGGCAAATCCAACGCTCAACCGCCAACGACCAATGCTTCCGGGCCTGCGTTCTCTGAAGAAGAGAAGGAAACAAAAGACATGTGATAACAAACCCACAATGTGCTGAGCAAACCAACCACCCCTTGCTTTTGATCGGCTTGACCTTGTATGACTGTGAGAGCCACTGTGACTGGATCTATTTGTTGGACTGTTATGATAATAGATGTTGGCGGCTGTTCAGCAGTTGTCTGTCGGCTTTGTCTTTTAAAATCTAACCACAATCTTTTGCCTTCTCATTATTCAGTGCGCTTACAGCATTCCCCGCGTCCCTGCCTTGGTTTTCATTGTTCCCAACCCCTTGGCATTCCCATCTGTCAAGGAATCTGTTTCCTGACGAACCTAACAGGAATACATCTCTTCCATTGAAACAACACAACCATGTCGGACACTGAATCTAGCCACGGTATCCCCGAGGAAGTGGCAGCTACCACCCACCTTACCACTCACCAACCCAACCAACCCCCTGACTGCAACGATGCTTGCCCACCATCCCCTCCAGGAGTGTTTTCGGATGATGAACACTCGGGTGAACTAAGCATCGACCGTGATTATACCGGTGTCTTTGAAGGCCCCGAGAAAACTTTGGAAGTCTGCTTTCGTAAGGTTGGTCAAGAAGAGAACATTAGTACAGTAGGAGAGGTTTCTCTTGATCAAGTCGCTGCGGAAGCTGGAGACACTGGAACCAGGAAAATGGGACTTCGACAGCTCGGTCGAACAGATTTGGATCGCATCTGTGCCCGTGCTCGCTGCACAATCTTGTCGTCCGTTTCGAACCAGTACTTGGATGCCTACGTCTTATCGGAGTCTTCCCTCTTCATCTACCCCTACTTGTTGGTGCTCAAGACTTGCGGAACTACTACCTTGCTCCGTTGCATTGGTACCCTCATTGAGCTAGGACGCAAGCTTGGTTTGGAGATTGATTGGGTTGGGTACAGTCGAAAGAACTTCAACTTCCCAGGAGATCAGGCTTTTCCTCATCAATCCTTCCACCAAGAATTGGACTACCTTTACAGCCACAAGAGCCTCTGCGAACGCCTAGATGGCGACGGATACACGTTGGGACCTGTCACAGATGATCATTGGTTTGTCTTTGTAGCCGATCAGACAATTCGCGCAGGAGGCGAGATGGACACTGACCGTGTCTTGAACATTATGATGTTTGACATTGATGTGAATGTCGCGAAGCTCTTCTACTATGATGCTTACGATGCCAAATCTGGAGAGAGCAAGGACGATGAGACTAAACGCATTAGCAAGGAGCAAACCAGTGCCAGTGGTATTGACAAGCTGTGCCCTGGTTCGCTCATTGATGCTCGCGCCTTTGAACCCTGTGGATATTCCATGAACGCCATCTTGTTCCGTTCGTACTCTACCATGCACATCACCCCTGAATCAGGATCTTCTTACGCTTCCTTTGAGACCAATCAGAAGTTGACTTCTTACAAGTCCTTGATCAGCAACGTGGTACGCACTTTCCGCCCCAAGAGGTTTGTAATGACACTGATGGCGGATGAAGGAGGTATGAAGCAGATGAAAGAAAACCCCATGGATGACGCCAAGATTGCTGTTCCCAAGGGAGTTGCTGCCAACGGCGCCAAGACGGACGCCGTCTTTTACAAGCGTAGCAGCCTAGCGTCCATCCAAGTGGAGGATGATTGCTGCTGTTTGATGGCGAACTGGGTGATGGATCATCGTAGGGCCGCCAAAAACGCAGGAGCAGCGCCCCAACACAACCGCCTCCCTTCGGAGACCCAAATTATTACAACTCGCGGCAGGGGCATGTCTGTATCTTAGAGCTTGGTGTACTGCACTCATGGTTGTGGATGGTTGGAGGACCCTCAGAGTGGTTTTAAACTAGTAGTCAACTGCACTTTATTTCTTTTGCTTTTCTGGATCTGTTTGTCGCCTGAAGTGGCGCCTTGCTATTTCTGTACTTTCAGTCATGCGTGGGCGGTTGCTCAGGTTTTGCGCAACTCAACACCAAAATCTTTACAAGAATTCGTTAACCTCTACAAGATTACCACCTCGTCTTCAATTTCCCCAAAAGCTGCCCTAGCTAGCACGAAGAAACACTCCTGGCCCGGCACCAGGAAAGACACCGGATCAATCTGCTGACGCGGTGCCTGGCAAGATGTACATCTAAACTTGTGCCCCAGCCAAAATGAAGACCACCAATTGTCCAAACGGTCCAACACTGAGATCTACGGCTGGTACGGCCAATGCCATGCCTACGGAGGCATCGTTTTGGGACTATCGGAGCTTGCAACCTGCAACAATCGGTTCTATTCTTTTACTGTTAGATGCTGGCTCATCGCTTCGAGGCACACGTTTCTTGCATACGAACACCACCGCTATCAATGACAAAAGACGCGTTCTGGTCCACCGCATGGTTGGCAGACTTGGCAAGAAAGATATGCCGCAGCCCTTGATTGACATCGGCACGAGTTGAAGAGGAGTTACCACCGGCTGCGGAGCGGCTTCGACGAATGACGTAACTTGTGTTGACACAGTTGGCCCATGACAAGCCCAAAGCTGGGAGATTTTGCTTGCGATTAAGATCGCATGTCACCTGATTGATTACTAAAATGGGCACTTGGTACTGATCCGAGAGTGCCTTGAGGATGGCTGACAGTTCAAACATGAGATAAGACCGCTTCAGAATGGCTCCCTTTTCCACATCCGATTCGTCGCTGTTTCCCAGTCGGAACAAGTCCGCAATGCTATCCAGCACAACTAGGGCCACCGGATGTTGCGGTTGTTGCGTAGTATCTCCAGGAAAACCACCTGGAAGCTGAGCGTTGTCTGGCTGAAAAGACGCTGGATTAGTGGTGTCGGGACTGTCTCCTTTGAGACAATGAGGAAGGTCTTCGCGAAGCAGTGCAAAGAGATCTTCATGGTTTCGAACCGAATGAGTCAATATTTGTGGCAAGACGGATGCTGATGCAGCATTGGTCTGATCCTCAGACGTAGTAGTTGGACCATGCAAAGCACTCCCTGGAAGCTGTTGGTTGCAAATTGGATAGTTTGTAGCTGAATTATCCTTGCAAGATTGTTGTTTTTGCGCATTGGCAATCTGCTCCATGCGATAGGCAATGCGGGACAATGACGCCTGTCCTCCTGACAAAGAAATGTACACAGCCCTGCAGGGTGGAGTTTTATGGCTCCTTCCTTGCGTTATACTCGCAGTTTGTTGCTGCATTGTGACAGCCTGAACACAGAGACTCATGGCCAATTGAGATTTTCCAGATCCAGCTTCGCCTGCCAATTCCGTGATACCCAATCCAAGCTTGAGCCAACTCAAATTATTGCTAGCAATGACATTTCTAGCAGGTGGTGGTATCAAGTAGAGAGACTGGCGTGCACTTTGGTTCTTTTGGAGTAATGAAAATGCCGTCATTGGTTGAATTTTGGACTTTCTCTTGTTCGTCCAACGAGACGGAGCGTGGCGCTTGTTGTTGTCATTGTCAGAAGTTTTTGGGTGACGAATATGGGAGGCATCAGGTGCTATAGAGGAAGCATTGGTGTCTTGCCAAGAGCGTTTTCGTGATCCAGAAGGATCGTTTCCATCATTGTTGCAACTGAAATTCTCTTTTTGCAACGAGGGATGATTCTTGTCAAGACCAGCTTGTGCTGGCAGCATTGGAGTTTCTTGTGGCTGTGGTATCTGGTATACCGACGGATAACGCATAGAGCTGTTGGTGCTGCCCTCATTGCTTCTTTCAGATCTACTGTTCGATAGCTGGGCGATGTAGCTGCGTCTCTCACTGCTGATAGAAATGTCGGTATTGTTCATCTTGATCATTGTCCAAAGTCAGTGTTGGGTGGTGGAAGGGCGAGAGGAGGGGAAAGGAGGTCGAGGCTCGGAAGTTTTAAAATAATATTTTGGCGCCATGCATTCGGGATTGCCCGATCTTCCATCGAAAGCACTGCGTACGTCATCAGGCATCAACACGCACGACGAAGAAGCCACATCCAAACCAAGGAGAAGCACGGATGATGATGGACGGGATGCGATGAGTGAGTGAGAGGTCAACACCTTGAGAAGCCTTGATCGATCGTCGGTTCTCTCCTACTTGGGTCGCACTATTATCGCCGCCGTCCATATAGTCATTGAATCCAAGAGACTTTTGACCATGAAATTCACCGCTATCTCCCTTCTTTTTGTTGCGTCGGCATCAGCCTTTGCTCCTGCCCAAACCTCATTTGGACGAGTAAGTTGGCTATACAGTACTGTAGGATCTTCTTAGTTTAGTTGTGATGGATGGTCGGATTGCTGGATATGATATCCTGGCTTTTGCTAGCTGGCTACGTACGCAGAGGCCAGGTTTTGGATTTGACCTTGACCGAGTTGAAACACACCAGACGAGGTATATTGAGCTGGATATCTAGCTGCTGCCTCTATCGTTCTGGTTTTGGGCATCCATTGCTGCTGGCTAGCCAGCTACGTGTAGGAGTCTGAGTTATCCGAGAGGGGGAAAACACGAATGATATCTAATCCATTGGCTTTGTTTGTTTGATTGATTGTACTCTCAGGGTTCCGCCATCTTCAACGAGGCAGGAGCAGGGGATGCCAACCAAAATGTTTTCGGTGGCAAATCTCTGGAATTCGGAGGAAATGAAGATGATGCTTCCTTCAAGACTGTCCGTCTGCGAGATCGATTGAATGAAGCCGACACTGAACGTCGTAAGGCAGAAGAGGAGGCCCATGCTAGGGAACGTGCTGCCGAAATCCGTCGTGAAGAGCGTCTCAAGAAGATTGCGTACATGAATGATATGCCTGACGAGACTCCCGCTGGAACTGGTAAGCATTTGTGTCATGTTTAGTCCTTACTGTAGAATGCTGCAGCACTAGCCGTTTGGAGTGGCACGCTAACACTGTATCTTACTTTCTTCTTGTCCAGTCGAGGAATTCATGTTCAAAGAGGGTGTGCAAGATCAATTGGACAAACTTGACCGAGAGTTGGTGGGTCTTGTCCCTGTCAAGAAACGTGTCAAGGAAATTGCCGCCCTTCTTGTTCTGGACAAAATGCGTCGTAAGCTAGGATTCGAGACAGCTGTTCCATCCCTGCACATGTGCTTCACTGGGGCTCCAGGAACTGGTAAGACAACCGTCGCTGTTCGTATGGGACAAATCTTGGCAAAGATGGGATACTCCCGTCGTGGACACGTCGTCCTTGCCACCCGTGATGATCTTGTTGGACAATACGTGGGACACACAGCTCCCAAGACTAAGGAAATGATCAAGAAGGCAATGGGAGGTGTTCTTTTGGTTGATGAGGCTTACTACTTGTACAATGCTGCCAATGACCGTGATTACGGTCAGGAATCCATTGAAATTCTTCTCAATGTTATGGAGAACAACCAGGATGATCTGGTCATTGCCCTTGCTGGATACAAAGACCGCATGGACTCATTCTTCTCCTACATTCCCGGTATGATGTCCCGTATCGGAAACCACATTGATTTCCCCAACTATTCTGCTGACGAGCTCGTCCAGATTGCTGCCGTCATGGCTGGACAATTGGAATACGACATTTCTGAACAGGCATACCCTGTCTTCCAAGAGTACATCTCCAGGCGTATGGAACTGCCTTACTTCTCCAATGCTCGTACCGTCCGTAACGCCATGGATCGCGCTCGAATGAACTCAGCTATCCGAACATTCGAGAGGTACGCCATCAACGGAGAGAACGGCGGTGTCTGCACGGTCAACGACTTGAAATCTATCAATGCTGAGGATTTCCAAATCCTGCTTGACGATATTGTCAACGCCGACCATGACAAGCGTATCTTCGCCTAAGAAAAAATGGAAACTTACAGTCTAGAGCAGCTCTTTTTTATATGTGTTATCTGGATGCCTGAGACCGTCGTGTTGTCCTAGCTAGTACTACTAGCTAGTATTAGTACTGGTACTAGCTACCTGGTACTAGCAGTCTTCGGGAGCAGAAATCGAAACTAATGACTTCGTCTTTAGGGTTGGGGTGTTGAGAAGCTGTAACCCAGACCCTAATTAGGATTTCCATTTTAGTGCAGCCACCTGCTCCTAAAGACATTTTGCCGTTGCATTTGACCATTTAGATTGCCCTTTGCAATTTGCACTGCTGCTGCCAAGGGAAAACAGTTTAGTTGTCCTCCTTGAGTTCAGCATTGAGAGAAGACAATACCTGCTATCTGGAAATGGGAAAGAACTCGGCAAAGAAACGAAAGCGGCAAGAGAGAAAGGCCAGCAATGGTAATCACTGGAGCAAATTATCTGACGAAGAAGACGGCCTAACGCATGGACGAAATGGGAGCTCAGCGCCGAATTCTGCTGCAGGGAAGGGTGCCAAAAAACTGGAAAATGATACCGCAGGAGAGGGCACAGGTAGTTCACCAGATGATTTGGGATCTGAAAAGCGTTCCAGGAGGCGCCTTGATTTCGTCTATCCAAAACAGAATGGCACAGCCAAGCCCTATTTTTTTATCGGCAAGACAACGATTTGCAACAACAAAGCCTCCCCGTCCTCAACCAACCAGCAGCATGATGTTGTGGAACTTGTAAGAACGAAAGAGAGTATCGATGATATCTTGGAGACCTCGAAACGAAAGAAAAAAGAAGAGTCTTCCAAGGCTCCTCCTGAAAACCATGCCGATGTTGGGAGATTGCGGTCAGCATCCACTGATGAGGAGATGGAAGGAAAACTTTCAGGGATGTCAGTAGAAGATGCCGTTCGTGACAAAAAGGGCCTGAGGCCTCGCGCTAACTCAACTGATGGAGAGCTTAACCTACCAAGACGAGGCCTTTGTGATGAAGTTCAAGTCCTACATTCGCACAAATGGAACATTGTTGGGCTAGCAGCAGCATCAAAGAAACCCGTTGGCTTTCAAAACCTTGGTAACACCTGCTTTCTCAATAGCACTCTGCAATGTCTGGTGTATCTTCCACCTTTCTGTCAAAGTCTGTTGGCCATGCCAGCCAGAGACAGCCACGGATCGAAGCCCAGCCAGGGAAAGAGAATCACAGCTATGCTGCGGCTTTTCTTTCAGAAGGTACACGGCAATCAACAGGGGGGGGCAATTGCGCCACACGCCGTGGTCAAAATGCTGCCTTCCCTTGGAACTAGTGGGGGTAGAGGTTACAAGTTTAGGCCTGGACGACAAGAGGATGCACACGAACTTCTAGTGCATCTCCTCGATGGGATGCATAACGGAGAGTTAAAAGAGGCAGGCATAAACCAACGTGCAAGCGGGTGGAGAGACCGCCTACCAGTGCCACGCCTTGACGAAACCACGTTCGTACATCGAATCTTTGGTGGATATCTAAGAAGTCAGCTTCGATGTTCGAAATGTGGCTATTGCAGCAACACTTACGATCCTTTTCTCGACTTGGCACTGGAGGTCAGCAAGAAGGGTATCAGCAATGTGGCGGAAGCATTCCAAGAGTTTACCAGGAAGGAAACACTAGACTCTGACAATCGGTGGAAGTGTGGTGGTTGTAACAAGCGCGTAAGGGCAAACAAGGTTTTGTCTGTTTTCCGACCACCGCTGTCGCTTTGTGTCCAAATGAAGCGATTCACTTTTGGTGGTAACAGTGGGTTCAGTTCAGGTTATTCCAGGGGCATGTTCGGTGGAAACAAGATCACCAAGCCAATCAGGTTTCCTGCTGAAATGAAACTTCCACTTAGCGATGGCCGGTCATGTCCCTATGCCTTGACGGGGGTTGTCATTCATGTCGGGTCAAGCTCCCATTCTGGGCACTATACCGCCTACGTGAAAAAACCAAAAGCCGACGGTTCATATCAGTGGTATCACATGGACGATTCGTTTGTGGAAGCTGTGTCAGAGAAGACCGTCTTGCAGGAAAAGGATGCATATCTCCTTTTTTACTGCCGAACCGAGGTCAAACTGGAGTTTCCTGAACCACCAAGGCGGGGCTCAATGACCGCCAAGGAAGCGACGGAGCATGGCCGTGCCCGAGCCCGCGCCAGGGCTGATAGCTTGACGAAGCTGGACATGGAAAAGGATGCAGCAAGCGTTCTCGAAACGACGGCCCCACCCACCTGCCAAGTTTCAACCGACAAAAAGACTTCAAAGATCGTCGGGGAGACGAAGACGGCGGTCATGGCTAAAAACGATAATCTTCAAAAGGACGTACGCGCATCACCCGCCCAATCGTCGGGTCCAAGCAAAGCACCGAAAACCGCAGCTTCCAAGAATACTTCAGCAGACGAATCTAATAAGCCACCCAAGCGGCCTGGTTCGTCGAAAAAGTCTTCATCCGGCAGCACAGCCTCCCAAGAGTCGTCAGAATCCTCGTCAAGTGACAGCTCTTCGGATGATTCCAGCGATGATTCTAGCTCAGGCGAGGACGACAACGCAAAGAAGACTGACAATCAGCCTTCGGCTTCAGACAATAGGAAGGCTGAGCAGGTCAATGATAAACCACAAAAGTCTAACACGGCACGAAAAGGCTCAAGTGCTGCAGCTGAATTGGATCGTCCTAAGGACAGGAAGTTAGAAGGCTTGGATGCCGTGAAGGTGTCCGAGGAAAGTAAACACTCTGAAGCCAACCAGACGTCATCTGTATCCAAGGCAAAGGCGCCACATGATACACCCAAGAACAAGAAGAGTCCAAATTCCAGGAATGCTGTCATTGTGTTGGATCGCGGCAAGGGTCGCGAGAAACTTTCTGTAATGACGGGACGTCCAGCAAAGAGGCGATGGATCCCCAATACGCTAGGAAGGACCAAATCAGGAAACGACTACGAGTTATTGGGGAACCGGACTGTTGGCAAGTGGGACGACAGCAATGATGCAACGAAGCCATCAACGGATTCGAATGATTCCGACGTGTCGAAGGCTCGCTCGAACATCGTCGACAGCATGGAAAGAAACAAGAATGCTAAAAAGCGCAAAACGTATCTGGATCGTTGGGATGCGACTCTCGATCGAGGACGTGTAAGTCTTTGCTGCGCTTCTTCAGTGCTTGAAGTGATGTGTAGTGCATCCACTTTGGCTCATCGAAAACCGTTACGTTCCATTCCATTTCGCCCACCGTAGACAAAGAAAGTGAAGGAAAAGCGGGAAGACGCTACCACTGACAATTCCGGTGCATTCCAACGAGTCCTGTCTGGGTTGCAAAGAATGAATCACGGGCGCCCCAAGGGTTTCTTGGGAAGTGTTTCGTCCAGCAAGAAGAAGAAGCAGAATAAGAAGCGCTGAGCCTGGTGGTGACAATTTCGAATACAGAGCAAGTGATGTCGCCTGTGTTCTTCCCCCTCAGCACGCTATCTTCTACGACGTAGATTGGTTTCTTTCTCCCACTGCCAGCTAACCATATAGATAGCTATTAGATAGGAGCGCAAGTCTGCCATTCGTCTTGTTTCTTGAGACGGAACGAGCAGCGGATCGAATCGCTCGTAAACTCCACCAAGCAACATTATTTTTCACGGGAGCCTGACACACTACACGACGAGGGACACTCACGACAGCACTTGGCTTGTCCATGGCGACGAGACCTTCCCGAATGCCCTTCTCGATGGACTCGAGGTGCTCGTTGCGTGACGCAAAGGTGTTTGTCGTCATGATCAAAAAGTCGTTTGATATCATCCATGCGGTGTTGTAAACGTGGGTTTGATCAGTTCAAGGAAGAGCTCGACCAAACGGTTACAGGATGGCCCCAGCAAGAGGCCATCACAGACCGTTTTCAAATCTAGAACTTAGACTAATCCCTCCTGGGACTTTGTAATTCTTAAGTTAATCACCAAGGAAGAGCTCGAGGTCGAGGTCGAGGTCGAGCTCTAACTCGCAAATTGAAGCTTTCTTTTAAAACAGTAGGGTAGACTAGGTTATTTCAAAGAGTGATTACCTCGGCAGGTTAACTGCCTGAGTTCTCAACCCCTTTAATGCTATTTCCTATTTCCTATTCCGGTGAAGCCAAAGTATAAGGATAGAGATAGTCATAAGCCAACAAAACTGAACATTGATGGTTCAATACAAGTTAGGGGTAGGAATAAATCATTAATATTTAAGGTTAGTGCAATCAGCACAACAGCACAATAAGCCAGCAGGAGTTGTAAAGGTTAGAGTTACAATAAGGGAATGGCAGCTGGTAAATTATAGAGTAGCGGGCGGCAACACACGACGTAGTCGGGTGTTGTCGCCAGGGCTAGCTTAAGAAAAAGAAGGTTGCAATGAGGGAATGAATGATACCGGGCGGCAACACACGACGTAGTCGGGTGTTGTCGCCAGGGCTCTAGCTTGAAAGATGGGTGCAATCCGAACATAATCCTCCTTCTTCTGTCTGTCTTTCTGCCGAGGTATCGCAGCTCCCGCTGACTTATTGATCCATGCGAAATTCGTGTCCAGCACCTCCGGGTGAATGGCCCTTGAAATAATTCGTGTCCAGCGCGACGGCTTTACCTTGCCAAACGAAATGTACGATGCACATGCCAAGGTTTGGTAGACATTGCGACCGGTGGCTACACTGTAGCTAGCTCGACAAGCTGGCTATCCTACAAACAAGCGAGCTTTTCTACATAGCTCAAATACTGGTACCATTCAATACAAGCCCTCACTTGAGCACTACTCTAGTAGTCATGGAAAGGGTCTATCTCGGCAATATTAGGCTATCTGCGGGGGAGAAGAAAGAGCAACCATGGCCGGTGATGGAGCAATACAAGTACATGCCTTGTCAAATCAATCGTTGTCAGTCGAGGATCATTCTCCCCACAAAAACAATAACTGGAAAACCAAAAAACGAACACAGATTCAATAAAAGCAAGCTTAGAAAAGAGCAACAAGAAATACAAGCAAACCATGAGCTGGCACGGACATGTTATCGCTGGTACCTTATTGATTCTCTTTGGAATGGGGGCGCTGCTTTTGGCGCTGCAACGTTCACTCTGGCTTCCAAACGGAAAAACATACTGCGAAGTCCATGTTCCAGAGAGAGATCCTCGAGTGCTCTACCGATATGGTCTAGCTCTCTGCGTTGTAACGTTCCTGGGGATAATTTATGAAGTTGGCGGAGGCATTTTGGGGGATGGTGAGTTGTTGGTTTCCTCGACCGCGTAAGGAGTGTCAATCTCGACCCATCAATCACAGCTCACGGTGTTTGGTCCTGTCCTCCTTAGGCATATTTTCAAATCTGTCGCATCAAACAATGTACATCACGTTTCATCTGGTGGGGCAAGTCTGTCTGTTAGAGTGCAAAGGAAAGCTCCCTCTTGACTCGTCTCGAGTCTCCATGGCAATTGGAATGCTCTTGATGTCTCTCTCTATGTACGAGCATGGCCAGATAGTACCTGATCCGGCGCTCGCTTATGCTGTCAAGTTTCACATGATGTTGTCCTATCTTCACCTTGCTGATGCAATCTGCTTTGCCTACTCGGTGAAGCATCGAGACAGTGTTATCGCTCATCTGGGTGCCTAGCTTCTGATGGTGGCCCAGGGACTTTGGTTCGTCACAATTGGCGTTCAAGACATCTTTCAATTCATTCCAACCCACATGGTGGTAACCATCTTCTGTCTGGAGATGCTATTCATTGGATTCCTTTTTATTGGCGCCGTGGTGTCCGCTGGAGCTTCCTTCCACGAGACTGTATTGGAAGGCAACATGCATTCAAGAGGAGAGGCGCATGGGTTCTTGAAGATTCGGTGTGAATCTCAAGATATGGAAGAGGAACCACCGACGGTGGACTCTGACCTGCTCGACTTTCGTGTCGTATGAACGCTCATGAGATCCGCGCCTTGATACGCCTTTGTGGTTCCATGGTATGACCAGCCATGGAGAGTAGAGTCTTGATATCTAAGCTAAACTACATGTATAGATCCCTCCAAACTTTGTGAGCACGGATTGAATCGAATCGAATCATCGAATCATTCGAGGAACGACGAGCTTTGGACCGTGACATGAAATCGTTCCGTTCTCCATTCGTGCGGGATTCAAACCAAGTTTCAAGAATTAATGAAAAAAGGGGGCCAGTGCCAACTCTCGGGGGCCCAAGATAGAAGTTGAAATTCGTTGGGGTTCTCGGTGTTCAGATCTAGCTAGCAGGGGGGGACAAACTGGGGACCTGTGCATTGATCCTCTGCTCATCCGATCAACGATCAACAAAGCAGCTCCATCAAAACAGAGCGAAGAGTTTTCACCCTCATTTTGCCAACCCAAGTGAAAAGACAAAGGCAACAGACAATCCTCGCTGAAGCAATAGCCGAATTTGCCATGGGCGACCTCCTGGACGATGTATTTCGCATCCTCGCAACGGCGACCAAATTGGAAGACAACGATGACACCAAGATCGAGGCAGCTACCAAGGTGTGTCTCTTTTCGTGTCTACAGCAAGAGTGGAAAGATTGGATGTTGATTTGTTTGTTCCTTGTGTTGTAGCTGAGGAAGGACTCTTTGGTGATCCAGCTGAAAGGCGTACTTTTTGTTTCTATCAATCACTTTTTTTTGTGAGAGAGTCAAACACAACTCTGACTGTCATTGTTTCGTGTTTATTTTGTTTCTTGGTCGATTGTAGTACTATGAGGCAATCTACTTGATGCGACAGTACATTCAGAGACTCCCAGCCACATCTGAACAGCAGCAAAAGCGAGACCTTTTAGAGGAAAAGGCAAAGCACTATGAAAAAATTGCACAGAATTGCCTTAGGACTGGCAATTCACTGGCAGGAAGCAGCAAAGAATCACCCTGTTCGGACACCCGACGAAGCATTACTACCGATCCAAGGTCTCCAATTGCCAAGCACGGATTTTTCAATGAGGACTCCAGCGTAGTTCCGTTGCCACCACCTTCTTTTTCGCCAGTCAAACCTCAGTCGCCTCGGTTCAGCTTGTCTGCCCTTGTCAACCAAACTACAAGTCAGGCCAATGCCAAATTAGCAACTGCTATGGACGCCGACGAAAGGGGTGAAAAGAATGCGGCAATCGCCACCTACATGGACGCTGCCGAGTTGTACCTGAAAGCAATGAAAGCTGCCGAGGATAAGAATGGCAAGACCAGTGGATGTGGAGAAAATGTGGCCGTCGTCCTGAGGCGTCGTCTTGAGCAGACATTGGGTAAGTTTGGCCGGCATGTTGGCTGGTATTGCTTGCTGACCAGCATGACCTCATTCATGGATCTATCACATCTCATCGTCACTTCAACACGTGATAATCAGACCGTGTGGAGCAATTGAAGAATCCAAAACCACGACAACCCACAAAAGTTCATATGGAGCAGAGACAAAGGCAGCAACAACAGCAGCGCTCCAAATCTTCTCTGACGCCAGAGGAGGTTTCAGTTTTGACCAGATCAAGTCTCATATCGAGTGGACTATTCTTGCCGTGGTCAGATGACGACGCTCAAGCCTTGAATGCAGAGCTCAAATCACCGATGAACCTCTTTAGAGATAAGGGAGACTTGCCTCTAGCCGACAAACAAAAGAAAACATTCTACAAGTGGGCCAGACCATCAGAGATATTGCAACTAAGACAGCACTTGAGAGGACATGGATCAGGAAAGACCATGAGTCCAGTGATGGTCCTTGGGACAGTCTCGCCCTACAAAATCAAGCAATATGGAGTCACGGATTGCTCCTTCATTGCCAGCCTTTGTATCTGTGCTGCCTATGAGAGAAGGTTCCAAAAGAGCCTCATCTCTCCCATTGTGTACCCACAAACACCCGATGGAAAGATGGTTTACAATCCTAATGGCAAATATATGGTGAAACTCTGGTTGAATGGAGTTGCCAGACAGGTCGTGGTCGACGATCGACTACCGATAGACAAAAACGGCAACTTGCTGTGTGCAAATAGCCAGAGTCCTCCTGGTCAGCTTGAGATCTATGTCCCCATCATTGAAAAGGCATTCTTGAAGATGGCGGGTGGCTTTGACAATGGCTATAACTTCCCAGGCTCCAACAGTGGAGTTGATCTCTACGCACTGACAGGTTGGATTCCAGAACGGATCCTGTTCCCAAAGGATCCAAACAAAGTGCGAGATCATGAAACGTCAAGAGAAAGGGCATGGGAGAGGCTAATGTCAGCGCACAGTTTTGGCGATTGCCTGATAACCATGTCGAGTGAAGCTTCCATATCCGAGGAGCAGGCAAATCAGATTGGATTGGTGACAGGCCACGCCTACGCGTGCCTCAGCGTGATGCAAACCCAAAATGGGATTAGATTGCTTCAACTGAAGAACCCGTGGGCACACAAGGGGTGGAAGGGAAGGTACTCTTGCTATGATACTATCAACTGGAATCCAAAGATATGTGCAGAAGTGGGATACAACCCAGAGTTGGCCAAGAAGTCGGACGACGGCGTCTTTTGGATCTGTTGGGTAAGTTGGCTTGAACTGGATGGGCTCAGAAGTGTTCGTGCACTTGTGAGGTCAGGTCGCTCATCAGTGCGCTCTTCGAATTGAAATCAGGATGATGTGCTCGTCTACTTCCAGGTAAGGACTGAGGAAGCTGGTGTTTTGTGATCATGGAAATGGATACTGGCAAACAACTCACTGCGCAGCTTTGAAACCGGAAACACTGCAGAATGTCCACCTTAGCTGGAACCCGGATTTGTTCGCCTACAGAACTTCTACGCATGGCTTCTGGCCCAAGGCTCTGGGACCCCGTGATGACACGTTCAACTGCGGTGAAAATCCACAGTATGCGATGACTCTGTCTCAAAAGGCAATCAAGAAAGGCGCCAGCATCTGGATTCTCATAAGTAGACATGTCACAAAATCCGAGCAAGAGGGGGCAGAGGTGAGTGCATCGCTTTTTGCTGAGTGCAATGTTTTGTCCTCGCACCTGAGCTTGCTGTCTTCTGGCTCCTGAAACTTTCTCCTACACAAGGTCAAGGACTATTTGACAGTTCACTTGCATAGAAACGACAAAGCAAAGGAGAGAATCTTCTATCCTCGCACCAAGCGCAACGTGCTCACTGGGGCATACACCAACAATCCACATTGCTTGGTTAGATACGATGTGACTGATCCCGCAGATGAGTATCTGTCCATTGTACTGTCCCAGTATGAGAAGTCACACGATCTTTCCTACACATTGTCTTGCTTCTGCACGGAACCATTCACCTTAGGCCAGCCAGCAAAGGAGCTACCTTTTTCACGGTCTCTGACATCCAGCTGGACGCCCTCCTCAGCTGGTGGTCCCATTGGCAAGAAGGGATTTTATAGCAATCCAATGTTTGCAATTGAAGTGCCGGACGGAGGGGCCACCTTTCAAATTCAATGTTTGGCGCCAAAAACTCTTGCAGTGAACGTGATGCTCGTGCCTGTCCAATCATACGGTCAGAGGGCAACGCGCGTCACATCTGATCCTCCCGTTGACTCAGGCAACTATCGCCATGGCTTTGTTGTGACGAAACGACAACGAGCAGGAGCTGGGCCTTATGCTCTCGTTGTCTCGGCCTACAACGCTGGCGAGGTGGGCACTTTCAAAGTGAAGATCTCAACATCAGTGAAAATTTCCCTTATTGACGAGATTTTAAGCTAGGTGTGCGGTCGTACCTCGACGGGCGGGTTCGCTTGTTTTCGCTGTTTTGCCACTCGGCACCAGAACTCCAGCCTGAAGGCTTGTCTCTGTCAATCCCAGTAAATTATATTTAGAATACTCACTTTTTGCTGCAATTGATGAATTCAAGCCTTCGCACCAAAATCGATTACATTAATAACACTCCAACGACGACCATGAAGCCATTCCACCCACACACAGGAAATACAATAGGTGTCCAAACATCACCAACAAATACCCAACACCATTGGTACAGAAACCCATCTTCAGAGATACCGTGGAGTCCCCACAATTGGGATGAGAACTCGACCCAAACCATGACGCCACTCAACTTCGAGGATACTTCTAGTATTGATACCTTTCCCCTGGCCACCTTTCACACAGACTCTCTTACAACCAGAACACAACAACAACACCGACTGGCAGAGACTCAACACAATCATAAATCAACGATCCAACAGAGCTCGCCACAACCAGAACCCTGCTGTCACCGAAAAAATTCTTCGAGCTACCAACTACCATTTGGTAGCAGGACAACTCGAGCATCCCCTAACTCGAACCAACTATCATTGGGAAGTTCCGTGCCAAACCATCTATGTGCCTACTCCAACAGATATCGTACCCTTTGGATGACATCTCCATGAGCAGCCTAGACACATTGGTTTCCACTACAATGATGACTGACGACCATTCTTTGCAAGACACCTTCAGCATTTCCACAATCTCCGACGTTTTAGTTTCGAAGAACACAACAACCCTGGCTTCACACACACCACACCACCAAACACAGATTATGCGATGGGCACAACCGACATTGTCACTACTCCAATACACCCAGAACCTACAAATCCCTCCCTTACGGATGAGGTACACCGAATAGTGACAGGAACAAGCCAAAAGTTTGTCCCCCACCCTCCTTTTTATGTCGTAGCTACAGATGCCTTAAAAGGCCTCAAACGTTTTGCTACCACAGCCCGCCTCAAAGAAGATTTCATCAACCAACATCCTCTCTTAACA
>CAICTM010000397.1:0-69910 GCA_903772945.1 Seminavis robusta | reverse complement strand
TGGCTGGCCCATTCCCACTGTCAGAGGAGTGAGGCTCCAAGCAGAGCTCTCCACTCCAGCCAGCTCTTTGTGCATCTACCCTGACTGGATCTCATCGGATCTCGTGGACACTCAAAATCTCATTGGTTGGGACAACTTCCTGAGAGGACGTTTGTCCACGCACTGGGCTAAGCATCAAGATGCATACCTGCATCGGGTCGGCTCCCAGGAGACAACCAAGACAGGACAGCTCTGGGTCACCAACCTAGCCTCACTGCTCATCCAGCAGTGGTGGAACCTGTGGGAGGATCGAAATGCTGCCCGGCATGGCAAAGATAGGGAAGACCAGTGGAAGAAGAAGCACGAGCAGCTTCAGCGGGAGGTGGAACTCATCTACGAGAAAGCGGATCTGATCCCAGCGGAGCTAGTGGATTTTATCTTCAAGCGACCGCTTGACGAGCAAATGGCAAAGGGCCCAGGCGACATCAAAGCGTGGCTTGCCAATTGGCTGCCCGTCGTCAACAAGGCACTCAGGGACGTGCATGCGCGCACCGCGCAGAACAATGACACAGGGTAACTACGCACAGAAGGGGTCCTGCCGTAGAAATAGATGGCAATCCAGCCACGGGTAGTTAGTTAGCTGCAAAGCACCCTCCGGAGTTTTTAAACTTCTCCGGTGGGGGGCTTGCACTAGGCCGGTTCCTATGTGGGCGTCCTTGTACGTCTGAGGTACTCCGGTTCAATATGGCTCCGTTCAGCGGGTGGTCTATTGAGGTGCAGCCTAAATAATAAAACTTCGGTATTTTTAAAAGCTAACAACTGCATCCAGCAGATACACACCACAGTGAATCACACGAGTAATAGTGAGTCACACGAGTAATAGCGAGTCAATGGCACATGAAATACTAACAATCCTCTTCCAATCCTTTTATCCTCCTCGCTGTTGCCACAGCCGCGACAGCCACTGCTTGCCACAGCTAACATCCAATTGTTTCTTCATCTGGGTTCGTCGGACGCGCTGTTCTGCTTTCTTGTCGGGATCACTCAGATCGTGATATAGACATTTACGGGCCAACTTGACAGCTGTGATCTGGTTGCTAATCACCTCGTCTTGTTGTTGGATGAAAACAGTATGGTGGCGGCGGTAAGTAATGTGTCTGTGAACCGCTGGTGTGCATGCACCAGGAGAAATGGAGCTCCTTTTTGCTAGGGTCTGGGGATTGGAAAGCCTCATACCAGCGCCAGTTACGATCTGTTCCTTTCTGGCACGCAGCTTTTGGAGGACATCCCGATTCCGCCATGCATCTTCATATCCAGCCGTCATGCCCCGGCTGTCTTCAAATGGTTGCCCATAAGAAGAGCGTGTTCCTGGAGGGGTAGAAGTCATTGGAATGCAAGTCATGAAAAAATCAATCATCGACAACACATTGATGAGCTCTCGGTCGCATATGCCAACATCCCCCAGGTTTGGAATTGGTGACCCATCAGATAGCCATGTGGTGTTTCAGCCAAGAGCAACTCCAAGGTAAACATGGTCAACGACATGAGACAGACAACATTGTAGTCGCGATGAGAGTCACAACAAGAGGCTTGGAACACCAATGATAAGAAGGAGCCGCATCATGTCCACAATGGGCTCAGGTTGTGAACGCGTCCATAATGGGGCACGAACACAACACCTTGATGGCACATTGGCGAGGAGCTTTGGGATAATAGGGCACAGAGTGTGCTGGAGGGATAGCAGGTAGTTCGTTGGGGGCTTGATTCATGCTAGAGCCGTAAAATTGTAATGATGGAGCTGTAATGGTCCTCTTTTGTGATTTTGTAGTGTGGAAATTGATGTCTTTTGTAGCGGGCCTACCCAAGTGGTTTCGAAATGGTTTCCTTCTTCCAGTGTGGTTTCCAGCGGTGGTTTTGTGCTGGTTTTGCTGGTGGTGTGGGTCCAGTTTGTCGGGTGCAGCGTGTGGCGGGTCCAATGGTGGTTTCTTAAGTGGTTTCTTAAATCAAATGTGGTATGGTTTCCTAAATCAAATGTGGTTTCTTAAATCTACCCAACCATCCATCGTGATACAGTCCGTGGCTATCTCTATCCAATACCTTCTATCAGTGGTGTTGCGGTACCTACCTTCTATCGTGGGCACCTATCGTGTCCGGTACAGCCTATCGTGGCCTATCGTGGCCAATCGGTACAGTACTACTATCGTGGCCAATCGGCCGATCCATAGCTAGTGGGTGATTATCACTCCAATCTACCTCTAGTGCGGTGATTATCACTCCGAATCCATAGCTTACTCTCTAATCTAGTTCAGGTTTCTAGTAACACTCTAGCTTAGTAAAGGTAAAATACTGTTTTACTGTTAAGCTATTTCCAAGAAGTGATCTTTCTCCATGTTTTCTGGATTGATTCAACTTCAAAGGATATTGTGAAGGGGGTGACCATATAGATCAGTTAAACTCCCATGTATGTAACTAGAGAATAGATATAGATATTCCCTATAACTAGATTGGGAAAAACGACTAATTTGTATTGAGTTGTCTGTAATACAACCTCCAACAAACTCCTGCACGGTTCCATAAAGGATACCGTGAACGAATAATTAATGTAATGATGGTGGCTCCATAAGTAACAGTTGTTGGTCGAGAAAGAACAATTGCTAGGTTGCTCAGCATTCCGCTTTGTGGCGAGAAGCTTGTCGTCAATAGCAGTGTTGACAAATCTTTCACAGTCAATGTGGACATGTCGACAGTGTCGTCATGAAAAACCACTGTGGCTACCACTCCTTTGAGTGTTGCCACTCCTGCGGATTTGCTGTGGCGATTGGTGCCGTAACTTGATGTTGCTGTATTCGAAACTGGGAAGTTCCGATCACTGGTTGAACCGTGGACTGGGAAGTTCCGGACACTTGGTATTGCTGTAGATGGAAACTAGGAAGTTCCCGCTGCAATCTCGCTGACTCAAATGTAGCTCTTGATGGCCGGTGTTTGAACTGAACTGAATCGAATCATGCCATGCGTTCTCAATGGCCAATGATGTGTGGAAACATCAATCCATTCAGGCTTGACACTGGATTTGGAAATCAGGTGAGCACGAGTCTGTGCAATAGCTTGGTAGCTATATGGAGTCAGCTTGTTGTCCATTGGGATGGAACGTGACGCCTCTTTCTTGTTGGATGTACAGAAGTGTTGGTGGTCCTGCTGTTGTCTTTCCAGAGGATTGGAATCCTCTTCTTCCCAGTTGTGGAAGCTTCTTCCTTCATCCGTTCCTCCTCTTCTTCGAATCAGATGGCTTTGACTTGTTGTACATGAATGTGTGCTTGCTTGATGTGGACCTTGGTTTGCACCGCTTGGAGATGGGTGCTGGCAACTTGTGGGGTTCCGTCGAACTGCTTGCTTGCTTTGAGTCGGTTCCATGGTGGAACTGTTCCTGTGGAACTGTGGGAATCCTCCGCAGAAGATATCCCGGTAGCACTGATGTGTCTACCCTTGCTTGAGTAAGCTTGCTCTGCCTTGATAAGCTTTGCCTCGATAGGCTTCTGCGGTCGCACTTGCAATCTCATGATAGATCTTCTGAGTCGATCCCGAGAGTCAAACTGAATCGATCTCGGGGTCGCTGCTTGTGATTCGATCGCCTCGTGTCATTCGATCTGGCATGATCGCTTCTTGTCAGTCGATCTGGTGTGTTAATCTGGATAGATCAATCGGACAATTCAAAGGAAGGTTGAAAAAAGTTTGAGACTTTGGTTTTAGTGGGTACAACTTTATCAATAACACTCCTGCTGTCAGGTTACGGCACACTCCTGTGAGATGGCTGTGGCAGGATTTGTACTTGTTGTAGCCAATGCTGGTTTGGTTGGTTTTGACATTTGATGCAACTTGGATTGCTGTGGAGCTTGAGACGATGCCTCTAGGATTCCTGATAATCGATAGCACTCAAAGCGTCTATCAGTGCTTGGGTAAGCAGGCTCCTACCTTGGAAAGGCTTTGTAATCAAGTCTCACGTCGTCGTGACGACTGGCTTGCAATGAGTCCGAAACAAACCTTGGAAGTAGTTGCTCGGGATCCCGCTTGGTGGCGAGAAGCTGAGCGGTGGAGGCGAGACAATACGGACATTTTCATCATCAGAAAAGTCTTGGTGGTTGGCACTCCTGCTGGGAGTGATGCCACTCCTGGAAGACTGGTGTCGGATGATACCGTCACTTGGTGTACCTGCGGCTCAGACTGGGGAGTCTGGCTGCATTGACAATTGATGGGGCTGGAAGCCCTTCGTAGATGGAAGCTGTGTGAAGCTTCTGGAAGTCGTAGACTTGTGGAAAGTGATGCCCTATTGGAAGGTGCATGGAAGCTGGAAATGATGTGGCTTGGAAGTCACGGACATGTTGGGTTCGACTGAACCTAGTTCTTGGATGGTCTCGATGTCTGAAGAGGGAATGAGGAAATGGTTGAGTTATTGTTTCCTTTTGTCATGGGTGTTTATACTCATGTGAGACTCGTGACTGCTGGTGTCGCCACTCGTGGTGACTGGTGCCATCACTTGGTACACTTGGTACACTTGGTACCGTCATGCGGTGTTGCCGTAGCTGAGACTGGTAAGTCAGGCTCTATACGACAACTTGGGAGAACTGTTTGTAGTAGCTGGAAACTAGGGAGTTCCTTGCCACAATGTGCTTTTAGTTGGTGCTGGAATCCCTTGGAAGTTGTGGAATTGTAAGGAAGAATTCTGGTAGTAGTTGTTGGATGACCCATCTTGATGGGCTCACATGGACCTGGACGTGGTCGATTATGAGTGTCGAGTGGTGAATGTAGTCGGTTAGGTCCTTTGGTTGGTGATGCCTGCTCTTACACTCCTGGAGTTGGCTGTGTGCAGGACAAGATGTTTGTTTTGTCACTGCTCTTACATCCGTGTGAGAGGCTGTGGCATGACTTGTAGCTTCCGATAGTTGTATCTTGTTGGCTTGATTTGATGTACTCACGTTCTTCTTTTTGTTGGTGTTGAGACTAAGGTTTGGTTGCAATCTCTGATTACAGTGTTGCAGTGGAGCTGAGGGTGCACCCTCTTGTGTTTCTATTGATTCAGGTTCCCGCTTGTGGGTCAAACTCTGAATGCTCCAGCCATCACATCCTGTGGCTTGGTTCCTTGTCTTGTGAACTCTTGAGTCGCTTGTAGCTAGCTACTCGGTTCAACGTTCACTGTCGTTCTGCTGTTGTTGCAGTTGCCGTTATTGTAGATGCAATTCGAATTTTGGTTTGGTCGATTTCGTTGTAATCGGTTTGGTAGCCGTAGATACCGTTGTTGGCTGTTGTTGCCATTGATGCTGGCGGTTGTTGTAGCCATTGATGGTTGTTGGCCGTGTAGTTGTGGCCATTGGTGCCGTTGATGGTTGCGGCATTGCCTATAAAGGCGGATGTTATGATGATTTTGTTTGTAGGATTGTAGGTTTTGGATTTGGGTACCCTCACACTCCTGTGCACTTGCTGTGATCAAATAGCAAGGGCATGGTCTTGTAATGGTATCTGTGGTTGCCTACCTGGAGGCTGTTGTGGCCTCAGGTTTGCCTGTAATCAGTGGAGGAAGTGCTGTGTTTCAGTTGCACAATACACTTTCCATAAAAGGTAGTAGGAGGTGCTGTGGCTTGGATGCCACAATACACACTCCATGAAAGTTGTAGGAGGTGCTGAGTAAACTCAAACAACTCCAAAGAAAATATTTGATGCTGGTGGAAGCACTCCTGTGCTTCCTGTAGCTTGCAAGCTTGAAGCTCTTGTGCTGGTTCTAGCGCTAGCTATTACCGGTAGCTAGCACTGTGCATGCTCGGGTACAGGTACCGGTGCATGACTGCTTGCTTGGATCTACCACGGTATGTTGCATAGCATGATGTACCAGTACGAGTAGCTGCATGGGTCAGCAACTCGCTCGGAGAATTGGATCTTCCACACGGAAAATTCTCTTGTTGCCGTCGTACGGAGAGATCTTGATCTGGCTCGGTACACTCCTGCTGGAAAGATACTTTTCGCTAAAAGATACCTTTTTCGCCTGGCTGTGACGTTCAGCGGCTTGTGGCTGCTGTTCGGTGAACAGCTTGGCTTGTTCTTTGCCATTCCGTGGAAAGGCTTCACAAACCACAAATTTCGTGTCAGCACTTCTTCTCTTGTTGCCAATGGACACAATGGCGCTGTTGCCACTGTCAACGCAATGGCGTTGCCAATCTTGTGGTATAGCGGCAGTGACTGGCTAGTAGTAGCCGTCGCCGTTCTTCTTGTTGCAGCGGTAGCACCCACTGTCTAGTGGTAGCGGTCGGCTGCTCTTGTTGTCCTTGCTGTCGCAGTAGTGGTAGCTTCTGGCTGACACTCCTGCCGATCTACTGTTGTTCGTCTCGAACAGTTGACAGTAGTGGACTCTTGTTTGGCTTGTTGACAGTTGAAGCGTTAGCAGTAGTAGCGATCGTCGTTCGATTGCTTCGGTCGTCTTGTTCTTGGCCGGCGGAATTGCAAAATTCGCAAATTCGCTCTTATCGCAATGGCGCTGTCGCCGTTGGATGAATCTGTCTTCCCTCGGCTCTTCGAGTGCTTGCACTCTGCAGGGCCTGTCAGTGACAGTATAGTAGCCCACTTCCGTGTATGACAGTCCTTCCGTAGGACCTGTCGTTGTCGAGTAACCGGCCTGGCAATTTGGCTTGTTTCGTGCCGCAAAAAGGTTTGCACCTCTTCTTTATCGGCACTGTTTCGATGGCTTGATAGTGAGGCTGGAGGAACTCCCACGGAAGTACCTCTGTGGTAATTCTTCTTCTTGTTGGAACTTGTTATCTAGTTCCTCTTCTGGTCGACAACACACTCGTGTTGTTCCTTCCGGTTGACTGACACTAGACGCTCGCGTTGTTCCTCTTTCGTTTGACACAACTTGTCGTTCGTGTCACTCCTGTAGGCTCGGTGCGTCCGTACAGTAGCCTCTGCTCCGTACCGTACCATACAGAGCCTTGCTCCGTTCCGGTTGGACTTGTCGTGGTAGCTAGCTAGATAGCTTGGCGACCACTCCTGCACTTCGAACGTGTGATGAGTCGAGTCTTCTTCGTTTAGTTGTTTTCCGTATCAGTACTGGGATAGTGTATCTCCAGTCATACGATGGCTGTGTTGCGCAGCACAAAGTCTTGATGGTTCTTGCTCACACTCCTGTGAGCTTGCTTCGGATCCTTGCTCCGTTCGCTCACTCCTGTGAGCTTGGTGTCTTCGGTTGTTCACTCACTCCTGTGAGTTTGCTTCCGGCTCACTCCCGGGAGCTTGGCGTTCGTGGCAACTCTTGTTACCACTCTTGCGTTAGTACGGTACGGCTGCTGGATCCTTGATCTCTGCTCGTTCCATAGGATAGTGTTTGTCGCTCACTCCTGTGAGCTGTTCTTGTACGGTACTGGTACCGGTGCGGATACTCGTCTTGGCTCTGTACAGTAGCCTCTGCTCCGTACTGTAGCCTTGTTGACTCAATCAGCCGTAACTCATTCAGTTTCTGTCGTACGAGGTTGCTTCCAGCATGTAGATGGTGTAGTTTCGTTCACTCTTCCATGTGGTACACCTCAGTTTGGCTGATTCCTTTGCGGAGTCGATCTGTCGATCCTCCGGCGAGTCAGTGTGAGGCACGATTTCGTGATGTTGCCCTTTTCCTGCTAGGCTGTTGCCATGGGATAAAGGTCAATATCGATACCTCGAAAATTCGAGGAGCAATCTTCTTGGAAATAGTGTTGGTTTCTAGTAACACTCTAGCTTAGTAAAGGTAAAATACTGTTTTACTGTTAAGCTATTTCCAAGAAGTGATCTTTCTCCATGTTTTCTGGGATTGATTCAACTTCAAAGGATATAGTGAAGGGGGTGACCATATAGATCAGTTAAACTCCCCATGTATGTAACTAGAGAATAGATATAGATATCCCCTATAACTAGATTGGGATAAACGACTAATTTGTATTGAGGTGTCTGTAATACAACCTCCAACACTATCTATCGCTGTCACTCCAATCCATAGCTACTCTCTACTATCTATCGCTGTCACTCCACCCATCGTCATCACTCCACCCACCGTGGATTGGTCTTGAATCATCAACGTGGGTGGATTCATCTTTCATCATCAGCAGCGAACCTATTCACAAATTCACAACCGGCTCACAAGAACCTATTCACAAATTCACAACCGGCTCACAAACTGGGCACAAATCAATCCCAAGTCCAAATTGTCCAAGTCCAAGTCCACCGTCCAAGTCATCCAAGTCATCCAAGTCCCAAGTCATCCAAGTCATCCAAGTCCCGCAGTCCAAGTCAACCACCGTGTGCAGCCGTCCAAGTGTTTTTCTTTGCTGATGTCTGACAACAACCCGAGCCATGGTGGCGCCAACAACAACAATGGGCAGTC
Organism: Seminavis robusta; assembly: GCA_903772945.1. NCBI lineage: Eukaryota > Bacillariophyta > Bacillariophyceae > Naviculales > Naviculaceae > Seminavis > Seminavis robusta. The sequence goes on along the minus strand of CAICTM010000397.1, from coordinate 61,539 downwards.
CATGTGGAGCGACCACTATGACGTTCACGGGCAATTCATCCCTGTGAATGGAACCGACCCTGTGAATGGAACCGACCCAACCGACCCAACGACCCAACTGGAACCGACCCAACCACAATCACCCAGGAAGTGGTGGTAGTGGTAGTGGTGGAGTGGTGGTAGTGGTAGTGTGGTCCAGGAAGTGGTGGTGGTGGTGTCCACAGGAGGATCCAGAAGAAATGGAGCATGATCCACGGGAGGATCCAGAAGAAATGGAACACGGGAGGATCCAGAAGAAATGGAACCACGTCGTCTTCACTTCTCGCCTCAGAAACGTTCTGCAGAGCATGATCCACAGGAGGATCAGAAGATGCCCCCCAGACGTATCAAACGCCCCGCCGCTGCCGCAGCTTCATCCACCACAGCTTCATCCACCACAGCCACAGCAGCTTCATCCGGCCGAGCAGCAGCTGGTGGTACAGCTTCCACAGCAGCTTCATCCGGCCGAGCAGCAGCAGCTTCATCCGGCCGCGCGGTAGCTGGTGGTACAGCTACCCGTGGTGGTACGGCCCTGGTGCCCAGACAGAATGTACCCAGACGGAACCCGCGCAATGCACTCTTGACCACAGCAGGAAGAGATGGGAAAGCATTTGGCTGTGGTCCAATTTTGGACTACACTATCCACATGGCTGTGGACCGTGAGGAAAGAAAGTGCCACCGCCAACGCGCCAATGGCCATCAACCCCAGGCACATGTTGGAGAAGGTGATATTGTTGGAGGTTTTGTTGCCAACCCTTTGCCACCCTGGAAACGTGATGCTGTCCCCCGTGGTGCTTATACAGTCAAACGGACCCATGGTGACTTTTTGGCAGAAGACGGGACACCCCTCGCCTTCACATTCCCCCGGGCCAGGTTCTTTAATCAGGAAAATGTGGTACAATGGGATGGTGAGGACTGGGAATTGAACTGCCCTGTGAGTGTAGCGAGGGCCAACCAAATTGATGCAATGACAGCTGAAGAACAGATCAAACTCGTAGAGAACGTTCTGGATCCCATCCTGCAAGAATTGAATCGGAATGGGTGTGAGCACAGATACGTCAAAGGGACACCCTTGCTGGAGCTCATTTCAAGTGGCAATGCTTACCTTCCAAACCCTGGCGCCGCCGGTTGTGGTTACCTTCTGGACCCAGACATCCCAGAACACAGGGATGCCTGTTATGTGATTAAAAAAGTGGATCACACTAACACATTGTATGACCCCAACACAAACTATGGCACCGCCCGACTCTTGGCAGTGGCCCACTACAAACCCCTTGCAGACCATATCCCTGATGCTACCGTACTGAATGGATCCAAGTTGATTCCCACTCAGTCAAACTACCAGGCCCACAACAAAGTCACCGACCTCACTTTCACCCAGAACTTCATTGGGCAAATTATTCTCAGGTCTACTTATGGCTGGTGTCTCCCACTTTCGTCATGTGGGTCCCTTAAGAGTTTGAAGACTTCTGAACCAGCCCTATACTGGTGCTTTGCTCTCCCGCTTGCCATGTTCATGGTGTCCAGGATGGACCCCAAGCTGAAATCGATGGCGGAACAGAACATTGAAATTGGGCCAGTGCTCAGCAAAGACCAAGGGAATTTTACTAAAAATCTTTTGAAAAAGGTTGCTATTGGAGTATGGAGTCCCAAATGGGTGAAGCAGCAATCTGCAGGGTCTCTCGAGCACAATGTTACCAAATCCCTGGAATATGTTTACTGCCGGTCTGCTGCATTGGTCGTCCCAGGCTTTCCTAAGCGTAGCACCCTCAAGGGGAAGAAGACGAAAAATAAGCTATGGATCACGGAAGAAGAGGAGGAGAAACTGGGACAAAACCTTGTTGAGGGCTTGGTTGTTTACCGGTTCCCCCACCAGATTTGAGCATGACAGAGAAGAAGAAGAGAGGTTGCGAGAGATTGGAGCATGGGAGATTTGAGCATGAGTTGCGAGAGGGGGAGAGGAGGAGCACCACAGAGGAGGAGCACAGGGCACAGGGCCCGCATGCATGATATTTGAGCATGAGAGGAACACAGAGGACATACCAGGTTTTGATATTCTTAACTTTAAAACCTATTAACATTAACTTTCCTTGTTCTTGGTCATTATCATGTCATTCACATATCTCGGCATTCACACTACACACTCTTTCACACATCTCGGCATTCACACTACAAACCTTCGCACTACAAACCTCCTGGTACTCTAGTACTCTTCAGGGAAAGGCTGACTGCAAGACTCTGAGAATGTCTGACTGCTACATGAACAGTCGGCATAACATTCCCACTGATAGCCCCTGTTCTCCAAGCATTCCTGGTAGTCCTTGATTGGCACGTCAGAGGGCTCAATTGACACCCTAGGGATCTTGGCCTTTCTCCTGGCAAAGGCAAAATCTTCAGCAGACGTGCTAGCTCTCTTGCCAAGGGCAGTACTTGCCTGAATGGGGTTCTCTTGCATGTGAGTTAACTGGGCAGACTGAGATGTAAACTGAGAGGCGGACTGAGTTGGCACCTCTACCTCTTGGAAGAACTGAGAGGCTGACTGAGTTGGGACCTCTTCAACCTCCTCTTCAACCTCCTCTTCATCTTCCTTGTATTCCGGCAAATCAGAGAGAGAGAAAATTAGCTTTCCCTCAGCTGCCAATTGACCAAGTTTGGCCATGACTCCTTCGGTGCTGGGCTCTTTGTGCTCTTCTGTCTCTCCTTGGGTGTTGGGCTCTTCTGTGCCACTGGGCTCTTCTGTGTCACTGTGGCTGTCACTGTCACTGTCACCGTCACTGTCACTGTGGCTGTCACTGTCACTGTCACCGTCACTGTCACTGTTCCGGTTACTGTTCCCCGGAACAGTAGAAGAATCAGGAGCAGTAGAAGAATCAGGAGCTTTCTTGTCGCTGTCGCTGGCTGCTGCTGTCACCGTCGCTGTCACCATCACCATCACTGTTACTATACCACACGAGGTCGTCCTTCTTGGGTTTTTCAGAGGCTTTTGTGGCTGCTTTTTTGACTGCATCTTTTTTGACTGCAGCCTTTTTGACTGCAGCTCGGCAGGTCCATTTTGTATACTTGCCCTTCATGATCTCATCCACTTCCTTCGTCATCTGATTTATCAGGGCCCACCCTTTATGGTCATATGGCTTAATTTCAATGTACTTGCGGTAGTATTCTTCGTCGGAGGAATCATGGTCAGAGTCAAAGTCCCTAATTGCCAGCTTCATTGCCTGTCTCTTCTTCTCTTTGGCAGCCTTTGCAACAGCAGCTGCACGAGCCTTGGCTTCTTCCTCCTGTGATTTCTCCTCCTCACTTTTGCGGGGTATGTCCACAGGATTGGGAAAGTCGAATCTCAAACTCTTGGGTAGTAAGTGTGCCCGGAAAGCAACATTACTTAGGGCATGTTCGGTAACACAAGCAGACACATTGACTTTTCTGTATCTGATTGCCAAAACTTGGCACCTGATTTTATCAATGCTGGTTGTTAGATTGTCCACCAGTTGTTTCTTGCACTTGGGTCGTTTGATCATTTGGTTCTTGACCACCTTCCTGAGTATGGCCTTTGCCTCCAAAGTCTTGGTCACGCACGGCATCAGGTGGCACTTGGTGCAGTGAAGATGATAGGGAGCACTTGGATCCGCGTAGTCCTCAATGTAGTCAGGTGGCCTAAACACAAGTCTGCCCTCAGTCAGCTCATATTCCATATTATTGCATGCCACGGCTTCCTCCTGTTCGATCTCGTCGAAGAAGTTTGTGTAGGGATGGGGATTGGGATGGGGGTTGGGTTTGGCTGTGTTGGGATGGGGGTTGGGTTTGGCTGTGTACGAGGCCTCATACGTGAGGCGACGAGCGGTTGACTTTGGCTTTTCGAAAGGTCTGTATGGGAAGCATTCCTCCTCAATACTTTCCCTATCCTCCTCATCCATCCACCAGTAATCTGGAGGGGGGTTTCCAGTCTTTGCAATGACAATTCTTTTCACCTCCTCCTTGTCGTGGGGAGACGACCATTTGTGGTAGTTCTTGGGAAGATGAGACATCCTTGGTAGAGGTTAGAATACAGAGATTTATTAAGTTAGCTTTGTGTTTGTGACCTGCTTCTGAGTTGCTTGTGAGATTGTGAGCTGATTGTGCCCGGGAGAAGAAGAGGAGAATATTTGAAAAGATTCAAACAGTCAAAGTTGTTGTTCGTTGACCAGGGTTTCTCTAAGTGACAGGAAACTTCGTGCCACTAAGAGTTGGCCTGGCAACAATGGGACTGGACTAATCGAACTGGGATTCGACTCTTCTACAGAGATTTTGTACCAGAGCTACTGGTGTACTAAAACTTCGTGCCAACAGAAAGATACGGTTGGTGCAAACTGTTGTTGTTGTTGTTGTTGTTGTTGTTGTTGTGTGTTGTGTTGTGTTGTTGTTGTTGTTGTTGTTGTTGTTGTTTGTTGTTGTTGTTGTTTGTGTTGTTGTGTTGTTGTTTTGTTTGTTGTGTTGTTGTTGTTGTGTGTTGTTGTTGTTGTTGTTGTTGTTGTTGTTGTTGTGTTGTTGTGTTTGGTGTGGTTCGTTTGTTTGTTGTTGTGTGTTGTTGTTGTTGGTTGTTGTTGTGTTGTTGTGTGTTGTTGTTGTTGTTGTTTTGTTTGGTTGTTGTTGTGTTTTGTTGTTTGTTGTTGTGTGTTGTTGTTGTTTGTTGTTTGTGTGTTGTGTTGTTGTTGTGTTGTTGTGTTGTTGTTGTTGTGTTTTGTGTTGTTTTGTTGTTTTGTTGTGTGTTGTTGTTGTTGTTTTTGTTGTTGTTGTTGTGTTGTTGTTGTTGTTGTGTGGTTGTGTTGTTTGTTGTTGTTGTTGTTGTTGTTGAGCAACTGCAGTTTGCTCCGAAACAACCACTCACTCTCTTCACTCTCTTCACCAGCTCCTACTAGTGCTATTGTACTACTGCTACTAGTGCTATTGCTACTACTGCTATGTCACAGTGCTGGTACAGTCGCTGCTGCATCACAGTTACCGACTACCAACTTTTTGAATTTGAATTTGAACAAGGGTATGTTTCACAATCCTTTCTTGTACTTCTCCAATCCTTTTCTGGTGCATTCCGAATACTCAAAGGCATGAGAACCAAGCAGTCTGCACCCAGGGTTCATCCCGACTATCTTAAGAGAGTCAGACAGGCAGCGGCTGCAGCAGCCGCGGTGGAGGAAGCGGCTCAGTCCAGAAGAAAACTGTCTGCAAAGGAGGCCCACCAGTTCTTGCTAAGTATGGTCGAAGTAGTAGGCCAGGTGATGCTGCAATCGAGAGATTAGGACATACCAGGCAGTACCCACTTGTTAATCCGAAGAGCCAATTCCAAGTAGAATGTCGAACAATTGCTCTTCAAATTGAACCAGACTTCAGGTTTCAGGGTAGTGCACTTTTAGCACTCCAGTGTGCTGCCGAAGATTACATGGTTGGCTTGTTTGAAGATTGCAACCTCTGTGCTTTGCACGCAAAGAGAGTTACAATTTTTACCTCTGACTTGAGGCTCGCATTACAGATCCGTGGTGATTGGGCCAAGTGGACACCCAAGCTCATTGAAGTACTCAATGCGCAAGCAGTAGGAATGCTAGGCAACCGCTGAGAAAGCTGCTAAAGCTGCAAGGAAAGCAGGCATGAAAGCTGCCGCGGCTGGCACCGAGACGAAGAGGATGCCCGAAGAGGAGGCGCGCCGAAGAGGAAGCTGCTAGGAAGAAGAAGAGAGCCGAAGAGGAAGCTGTGAGGAAGAGGAGAGCTGCCGCAGAAGAGGAGGAAATGGAACTCAAGGAAAAGTGCCGCCCGGATGGAAAGGCGAGAGGCTTTGGCAAGGTCAAAGGCTTTGGCAAGGTCCAAGAAGGTTTAGATACAAGATACAAGGATACAAGGAAACTGAACTCGTCTGAAAAATGTATGTATCCTTCCACTTTGAATGTATGTATCCGTATCCTTCCACTTTGAATGTATGTATCCTTCCACTTGTGACAAAGCAATAAAACTCGTAGTAAAAAATGCAGTCACAGATTCATGTATCCTTAGTAAAAAATGCAATTCATGTATCCTTCCATGTCACGACTGACTGATGTAACCCTAACCCAGATCCAGATTAATGTCATTGGTCATGTCATTGGTTTCAGATTTCTGCCGCCTTGTCATTATTGCCGCCTGTCTTTATTGCCGCCTTTCGACTGGCTTTGCCTCTGTTTTCTGTCTGTGTTTTTTACTCTGTTTTCTGTCTTTGTTTTCGGTTTCTGTCTCTGGCTTTTTCGGGTGTTTACACGGTGTGAGTCACAAAACTGGTTCCATTTCTGGATAGCATATCAACATGAACACCAATACCAGCGCTACTGGTGCGGCTGCTGTGACCCGAACCAGCAGCCAGAGTCCAGTGAAGAAAGCTGCGAAGAAAACACAGGTTACCACGGACGACGAGTTGCTGCATCCTTCCTCAAATGGAGGATGGAAAATCAGTGGGGTCCTGTTTAGCCAATATTTGCGTCGTCGTACCCAGGTACTTGTGGGCGTTGATATTGCATCCGAGCAAACGTTCTATGCTCTGGACAGGAGTGGAAGGAAAATTATCAACGAAAAGGAAATGTTGGATTTTGCAAAGGCAGTCAAGGCGGCCTGTGGAAAGGAGAGCGAGTTCGATTTTTTGTGCCATGCTGAAACCATAGCTTTCGACTGGCAGAGTAGGAGAGTTGGGATCCATGAGAAATGGGTGCCTGAAGGTTGGAGGTGCTGCTGTGGTAAGATGCCTAGCGGTAGCTGTGGCTGTGTCCGCCCATTCCACAAACTAGATCTCAAAGAGTTCACGACGTTCATGGATGCAGTCAAAGAGGCGTGCAATAATGGGAGCGACTTTTGCCATCATGTCAAATGGGTGGCCCGGACCTTTCATCGACAACAAGCGGGAAGAAGAGGCGAAGAAGCAAAGTATCTAGAAGCAAAGTATCTAGAAGCAAAGTATGGAGGAAAGTATGGAGGAGGCAAAGTATGGAGGAAAGTATGGAGGAGGCTCCGTTTGTTTTGTTAGCTAGTAAAACTTAGTTGTTTTAGCTAGTAAAACTTAATTTAAACATCTAATTAGCCACCATGTCGTCTAGAGTCCAAACTCAATTTGTGTCTTCCTGTGAAGGGTGCCACCACTGTCATAGCACTTCATTGCATCAAGCTTGCAAACTTGGAAATCGTCCATCCATCCAACCCCAGTCAAGGCGTCTAGCACAAATTTGAGGCAGTTATCTGTGTCTGGTTTCATACTTACGGTGTACTCTGTGCTATTAGATTGTGCTGCTTGTAATAGCTTTCCCTTGGGTCTGGTTCTGTTTCCATTGACAAACATGTTTTGTGGAGGCCTCTTGTACAATCTCACCCTAACCCATACTGGACCTGCTGGTAAAATAGGTGGTTCGCCAATACCAATGCAAGCTCGCTCCTAGCTTCAGTGCAAACTGTTTCATCTTTGCCTCGGATGGATTGTACGTCCACCGCTTGATAAATGGGATTCCTTTGACCTTCCCAGCTTTCTTTGGCGGTCCACACTGCATGGCATGGAACCCTGGGGATTGTTTTGGGACAATATCACCAGTCACAGTAAATTTGTAGCTGTCCACACCCTGTTGACTCTGGTGCTCTCCTTTTCCTTCCTCTCCATCCGAGAGAATCTCTATAGGTTGTTGACGTCTACCATGTTGGCATCATCTGCATCTGTTGCTTGTGAGACTTCTGCGGGATCTGGATCTGCTGGAAATGGCAGTGTTCTGGGATCTGCTGACACCACAACAGAAAAATGGGGGACATTGCTACATGTGTCGTGTTGTGTGTAAATAGGTTGGTTGGGACCTTTGGCTAGTCCCGGCATCTCACTTTGTTAGACAGCTGGTAGATCCCGGATCCGCTTGGAACTGTTTCTACCCACACTCATGCCCTTGGGTTTCTGTTTCCACCCTGTCCTCTAATCGCTGTGGTCTGTTTCCACCACACCCTTGACCCATTCTCAAGGGTGTGGGTGGTAACAGAGTTTATTCACTGTGCCAATTTCAGTACCAGCCACAGTACCACAGCCCCTACTCCCACGCAGCTGAGTCATGTAAAGGGAACTGAATCAGGCTGAAAACAACGTGCCGACTCTATTTGGGCAACGGTGCCTGTTACCCACAGTTTCATACCTATTACCAGTACCCCCATAACTTTCCTAGCTAGCTAGCTAGCTAGTATTGAAGCGTACACCATCCTTGCTCCATGGGACCACCATGCCGAAGCTCGTTTCTTTTTTGTATCCTTGGTCCCCTCCCTGTCGGGCTCCAAGCACAACACCATTTCCTCCTCTACAGTAGCACCAAGATTACCGTAGCCACACAATTAATTTTTGGCGTAGCAATTATGTATGTAGTTATTTAGATTACACTGATTCTTCTTTTTCTTGCTTGTTTGTATATATAGATACAACTAACTGAAACTTGCTCGACTGGACTAGCCTGCTTTCTTTTTGGTACATTTCGGGCAAAGGTCCTACCGTACCGTCGGTATGACCCAACCAGCGTTCGCGAGGCAGTCATCGGCAAGTTTCCCTGGTTGTCGTTGTTGCTGTGTGCAAAATTCAAAATCATGTATGGGTATGTATGTATATTCATTCCAATGGATCCTTCATTCACAATCCATTCTCTGCATGCATGCATCTGTTGTTTCCATTCTCTTGCTTCCGTCATTCTATTCACACATTCATCAGCGTCGGGTTGTCTCTCAGTACATGATAGATACAATCCAACGAGAGCTTATTGCCATTGTTGTTGACATTGTTGTCATTTTCCGCCGCCAACAATTCCACTACAGTGTAACGCGACCGATTCACATCGACCTGAATATCTCGTAGGCCGTGTCGATTCAATTGCAGGTAAAAGTCCATTTCACTTCTTGTGCTGCAAGTAGGCAAGAGACACGATGTCAAGACGGGATTGTCGCGTAGCATTTCCACCAAGGCATTCGTTTCTTCCACCGTCGTATCTTGTCGACAAAATAAATGGACCTGAAAGACATGAAACTGACAGAGGGTGCGATTGTCCTGCCGCAAAGCATTTGCCAGAGGTACCAGACCGATTTGTAGATTGGACAATTCGAGACTCTGTAAGGAGCGATTGGTTTGGAGCATGGTAGCCAATGCCACGGACGCTTGGTCGTCCAATGCCTGGGTGACATGATAACCGTGCGAGAAATAGTGATTGTTGTGGTTGCTTGAGGCGCCCATGAGTCGCAGTGACTTTAATGGGTGACATGGTCGAGACAGTGCATTGCAAATGGCCGTGATTTGGGGACCATCAAACGCAAATCCATCTCCGAGCGCCAGTTCGTGTAACTGGGGTAGATTCATGATGAGTTTCACAAAGTCGTTTTGTTGTGGTTGACTCGCTGTTGTCCCGCTAGTAGTAGCCACGTCCACATTCCACAAGTGAATGGTGCAAAGGGATGCCAATGCATCTCCTCGCAAGACTTTTAAATCACCGACGAGTCGGACATGCGAGAGCTCCAATTCCACCAAAATGGGCGACTGCAACAGCGTGGCGAGTACGTGCGTGGGGAGTGGATCAATGCCCACCAGCGACACTCGCTTGATTTGACGACTTTTGCCCAAAACATTCCAAAAGAGGAATTGTTCCGTGACGGAAAGACAGTCCAGAAAACTGCGCTCCACTTGAATATTGGTACATGGCGTCATTATACAGCCCTCTCGCAGCGCATCCAACAAGTCCGTCAAAGAAACGGGAGGACCGACGAAAAAGGCATTGGTCAACAGCAGACTCTCACCAACAACACCTTGAAGAAGATCCGTCTCATCATCGTGAGACACTCGAGTGTTCTTGGCACCACTGGTAGTACCGTATGATAGTAGTTTGGACGAAAGAAAAAACAACGGGACATTGAGGTACAGCCCAAAAATCGGGAATGAAAGAGACCAATCCCATCGACAGCAGACTGCGAACGCAAAGCAACCTTACCTCCGACGCCTCAGGCGAGAAAACAGTCTCTTCATCACCTTCATCGTTACTACTTGCTTATTACCACCAGAGCCTACTTACTTTTGGCCACTGGGGAGAAAATAATACATACAAAATGCTCATCCATTCGCCACCCAATGTTGATGTTGATCTTGCATCGCTATCGCTGTGCAGGGTTGGGCCATTGCACCAATGCCATAGAATTTTCCAGCACTTTTGGAGTTTTGATGATGCCCCACATCAATGACGTGGCCTTTATTTTCTTAGGAAACGGGAAAATGTCTCTCAAAAGGACATTTGGGTCAAAGGTTTTACAGCGAAACGTGAGAGTTAATAAACAGCAGAGCTATGGTTACACCCCTGCAGTGGAAACTATGATACAACATGATCGGAAACAAGATGCGCGTCAATGCCGTTTTATTTTATTAAAAATTGGCCAAGCGAGAGTTAACAAACAGCAGAGCTACGATTACACCCGATCCTCACCAGGGAGCCACACGTACCACAGCGGAATCGAATCCGGATGCCTGAATGACGGTCAAATCGGGGTTGCAGCTATACTCAGAGTAGCATGCATCCAGCGCTCGCTCATGGACCATCAATGAAGAAGACTCGACTCGACTCGGCGCTAGAAGCTGCTTTTGTTCGGGGTATGTCTTGCTTGTGGGACGAAGCAAAATTTTTGCCAGTGCAACTCGCAGCTTCCGACCAGAGCTATGCAGCACCAACCACTTTGCAACCACAGTGACTGCCAGTTTTGTGCATGCACGTCCAGGCGCAATTGATTGGAGCGGGGATTGGAGCATTCGCTCTTCCAAAGCTTGCTTGCACCCTCCGCCAAGAAGTCTCCGCTCCAGGCAGGGCTGTAGACTCCGAACAAGCAAGCAATGCCATAGTCTGCCTGATCTCCTACAGCGTCCCCAAACGATAAACATTGTGTTTGCGCTTGCTTCGATGGTTTGTTCGGTGCACCCGGTGTCTTGGAAAAGCCAAGGTGCTACGTACGGTATGGATCCTCTTGACTCCGCACAAATCGTGGCGTCTTCCAGGTAGTAGCAGGCAGCACCATACTTGGCTCAATAGCAATGACTGCAAGAATACTTACTTACTTTTGGTACCGGTAGAAATGCAGGTGCTGCCTGGGACGAGGATGCGTTCATCGCAGAATGCCTATACTGGCTAGTAGGAGCTAGCCTTGTGATGGCCACTGGAGATGCATCCAACATCCAACTACTAGTAAAGCAATAATACATGTACTACATTGCTTGGAATCGAATCTAGCTGGAAACTTGTTACCATTTGAACTGCCTGCAGTAAACAGTAAAAGAGAAGTCACACATGTAGCCAGACACAGTGAGACGAGAAAGTAATGTACAGCATGCTCAGCGGCTGGGGCACTTTCCATGATCCTCAACCCTCCCCTCTTTCTGCATCTTTAGCTTGCTTGCTCACATTTTGAGTTACACTGGTCCGCCATTTCACCAATCCAAGTTCTATCAATACCAAGGTTATCAACCAACATTTCCACCCATCATTGACCATGTCCCTGGTTGTGGAATCGCAATCCAAGCAGCATAAACCGTCAAGAGACGGCTATCAAAAGGAGGCAAGATGGAATGATGAGGACGCGTTGTCAAGTTTACAACGAGAGGAAACCTTTCGAGGAGGGTGCAAACGAGACTTGTTACGCCGGCAAAAGAGTTCCTCGTCATCCATCAGAGGAGGCTTTCAAAGCAGCTCCTCGTCGACACGAAGTTTGCACGCGGAAGAAAGCAACCAGGCGTTTCTAACCGCTGCAACATCACCTCGGAGGAGATGTTTGGGGCAAAAGTTGTCCAAGGAAACCATGGGAGATGGGATCTTTCTGTGTTGTCGTGGAAAGGACAATGACGACTTGTTGAAAGGAGGGCACCACGACCACAAGAAGAAAAAGAAATCAAAGCCTCGATCATTGTCCCCGAAGAAGCGGGGAGTATCGCCATCCAGAGCCAATCGCCATTCCAAAAGTAGGCCAGCTGAAGACCTACTGTACTAGCTGGGGTTGTTGCCTGCTTTCAAAGCCAAAGGCAACGAAGCTGTTCCCTATGCATACATGCATTCTGAGCGAATTGAATTTCATAGAATAATAAATAGACTTCTAGGGTACCTAGCTATTGTCATACGATTTTAGCTATTGTACTAGCAATTGCGAAAGTGACGGAGAGGATGCCACTTCACCCGGCAATTTAGTATAGTGAGGCATCATCCGCCACCCAAGCCCAAAGCAAAATCGGTGAAAGGATGGCGTCAAGTCAGACTTCAGCACTGCTTCCAACCAGCATGAATGCTTCTACAACTCAACTCCGGGCAACTGGCATGGAAATGGTACCAAAAACGTAGGGTACGGTACTAGCTAGTACCAGTTCATCAAGAGCTGGGCAGCGATGTTGCGATGAACAGTGGCTTATTAAGGAGGTACCACCCTCTTTTAGTCATGAGTTGGGATTAACCAGTAAAATCGCGACAACAACAACAAAAAACCGACTTCGATCCCTGAATTGGACTGATTAGTTCAGTAGAATAAAGACCTCTGTTAAGGCTTTGACCAATACAAAGAGTACTTGTAATATAACAAACAAGAGTACCCCGTCCAGTTGGACAGTCGCTGGGGCTTAGACTGTTTAGTTTGGTGTTAACTCTGAAATCGGCCGAAAATCGACCGCTAAGTCTGCTGCTACTAGGACCTATCGACCGGAGCCCCTGCAACTGTCCAGCCAAGTCACTCCTTCTTAGCATCTATGTTTCGAAGATTTAACTTAATGGTAGTTACTGTCAGAATTGAGTAGGACAAGAGCACTAGCCAGTCCCAACAGCAGCGATCGAAATCGTTTTGTTGTTGTTGTTGTCGCGATTTTCTCGAGTAATTTTGGGTTTCAACCAACTCATGACTAAAAAAACGGACAGACTGGGTGGTACCTCCTTAAACAGTTAAGTCTCAAAATCTTACTACACTAAGAAAAGATCATACTCATTAGAACACACCTGTAGATGGGTCATTCCATTCTAAGTAACGAATGCGCTCCTTTGTTCTTCCCGTACCGGTACCGGTACACAACTCGCCGCCGTCAAAATCTCTGTCACAAAGCATCTCACAAATCTACAACCGTCTCACAAATCTCGAAAAGCATCTCGGTCTCACCTCCTCTCTGTGTGTTTCAAAACAGTCACCAGGCCATCGTTACTGGACAATTGTTCCGATGTACAGTGGTCAGATCTAGATTCTAGGGCCTATGCTCTCCTTTAATAAACCACTCCTTTGAGGCTTACCACATTGGGTTCATAAATTGCAACAGGCGCCAAGAGAAAACTAATAGCCAAGAAACCATCATGTCCATCATTTTGGAGACCAAGCGGCCATCAGTTATGGGAGATAATCTGGGAAAAGATCTCGGGGGACCAAGACGGTCAGGAAGCAAAAGCAATATCCTCCATCGTAGTGGATCAAGAAGACGAGAGTTCAACAGATCTTCCAGCAGTTGCAGCAGGAGCACCAGTAGTGTCATCAGCAACAGCAGCCACAGAAATCCTTCAGCATCCATCAGGTCTAAGCAAAGCTCGCAGGGTACTCCCAAAAAACAAGACGAAGTGGTTCAAATTGGCATCTTTACTTCTTCCGTGCCACCCCCCAAAAGATACCTAGGAAAGAAGGTACCATTGGACAATGTAGACGGGGATGGAATCTTTTGGCCAAACCCAGAGGAAGAGGAGAGCTGTGGAGGTGACATGAAGACTTGGTTGCGATCCTTGTTCCCCAAGAGAGTACCAACACCCAGCCAGCCGAACACAATCATCGGATCAATTCAGCTGCGTGAGATGTATGTTGTCGTGCCGGTAGCGGGTGATGGGAACTGGTCTCCATGGCTGTCTCCATGGTCCGTGCGCCCGTGCGCATGGTGGCAGCTGGCATGGTGGTCTGCTTGGTGCTTGAAATAGAACGCCAGAGCACTGACGTGTACACGTGCAGAAGGGGCGATACATGGACAAGAAACTGGCAATAAATAGTTCAATAACATCTGAGTCACATTGGGTCACGACATTTTACAAGTGCAAAATGAAATATTACGTGTGATGTGTGTAATAATAGCACAGACGCACAGACTGTACCGGTACTGCTACGGTAGTCCACTATACTTTTACGGTACGGTACCTACCAGTACGATGCAGCTAACAGTCAGAGTCACGAGTATTAGCTACAGTTGCACCGGTACGCCGTACCGTACACCAGTAGACCATGAGTACTACACGGGGCAATACGATTGGAGAGAAACTGGCACACACTGGCACGTTTATACTTATTAACAGACTGTTGACTTGGTCATTACAATAAATACTCAGTAGTAGTTTTACATATGATGTGTGTTTCCTATGACCCTGGGTGCGAACTGTGTCTGCACAAAAACCACCAAACAAAACACTACTGCTAGTAAAACACCACCACTATCAGAGCACCACACTCACTTTTTCCAAGGCAGCCAGAAAGAAAGAGGTCGCATCCAACCCAGTTACCTTCAACTTCATCAGAAAGAAAGCTACCTTTGACCATGGGAGGAGATACCGGGAAACCAAAACGATCTGGGAGCAGAAAGGACGCTCTTCGTAGTTCATCGAAACGAGGAGAAGGATCCCCAAAGGATCCATCTAAACAAGAACTGAGGAGGACTGTCAGCAATTGCAGCAGTTCTAGAGATCGTCATCTTCGTAGTTCATCGAAACGACGAGAGGGACCACCTGAAGATAGATCAAAGAGAGAGCTGCGGAGGTCCGTTAGCACCTGCAGTAGCTCAAAACGAGAGTTGCGGAGGTCCGTTAGCAACTGCAGTAGCATCAGAGAGAACAAGAGCGGTCATCGTCGTGGTTCATCGAATCTAGATGGATCGCTCGATGACAGATCAAAAAGAGAGCTAAGGAGGACTTCTACATGCAGCAGCTGCAGCAGCACCAGCAGTCCCACACAGAGGAAATCTCCAGTCACCACCAGCAGCAGCACAAAGCAGAGCAGCAGCAAAGGAGACGATGACAGAGACCCACAACTCGTTGCTTCTGGTTCTGAAACTCGCAAGCGATACCTTGGAAAGAAGGCACCTTTGGACGACACTGAGGGCGACGGTATCTTTTTGCCAAGCGAGGAGGGTGGCAGCATCATGAACAATTTGCTGCGATCCTATTTTCCCAGTACAGCGATTCCCAACAACCAAAGGGCGGCTTAGGATGGTAAGTATGGCTGACTGGCTAGTAGGTGTTGGGGCGGACAGATTGAATCATTCGCTTCCTTCTGCTAACGGTGCAACCTACTAGCTACATTGTACATGTTAAACTAAACATCCATGAAAACCGAGAAACATTTCTGTAGAAGCCTTCGTTTCTGAAAGCACGTCAGGGGACTGCGACGGGATACCACGTGCAAGCAGCAAAGGTTGATGGTGAAAAAAAAGGCCGGTGCTATGAACAAATAGGAAGAGCATATGTGGTGCCAAACTGACTGATGGACGCCTATTGCTGAGCAGGGTTGAATACGAGTGATTAGATTGTCCTGGTCCGATTTGATTTGATTTTGATTCGTCATTCAGCTTCCTGGATGCCTTTCAATACGCGGCCAATTCACGGTACACAGTTTCGTCCAAGTGAGTACTGGTACCCAGGAAGTACACGAATCGAAGAGAGGCCACCGAAAACCCTTCCGAGGACATTGCAACTACAGGTAGGAAGCCCCGTACCGGTACTTGGTTGGTATCGAGAAACCTGCTTGCTGCGTTGGCTGCTCCCCATTCTCCTGGATTCGCAGTATTTGCTATGGATGTCACATTCCAGCGCCACCAAGCTAGAGCCCTGACGCGATGAGCATCCACTGAAAGCCCTGTTGCGGCTTCAGCATTAGAATGGCATGCATAAGCTTCAAGACACTCCTAAATTGTCAATGGCCATAGCAGCAGAGCCACAAAACCAAGAAACCCCAGAGAATGTGCCCAGCCCGTACGCACGCTTCCCCCAGAGCTTTGCTTTGCTTCCTTCTTTGGCGTGACAGCCGTTGCGTCGTTCTTTGCCTCCGACTCGGGAATCTCGGCGGCAGTTTTGCCTTCGACTACGGTAGCGTTGTCGACCTTCGTACCATTCAAGAATGATGATGATGAATTCCAAGCAGCAGCACTATTGTTGTTTCCCTGTACACCACTCTCGTCTGAAATAATGCCGGGACAGTTGCCTCCTGCTGCAGCGCAGCTGACAACATCCTCCTCAAAGCAGTCACTCTCCATGTTGTAAAGACAAGAGTTGCACACCAAGGGTGGTGCGGCAAAGCCAGCACACACAGCCCAAAGTAGTCCTTCGGCAGAGAGCGCCCCAGGAACCAGCGCTCCATTGACAAACGCTGCCTGGACTTCTTGCAAGCCGCGTCGTCTCTGAGCTTCCAAGCTTTGTTCCATCAAACTGTTGGTAGTATCTCCTTCCAATCCTCCCGAATCCACTTTCATGCACTGTTGTATCCGAGCAGGATCGACCCCCGATTGTTTGTAGGCATCGGACAGGCAGTCGTCGTCCTTGAATCGGTCTAGGCCGCAATAGGATTCAAAGTACTGGACGTAGTCCCACCACGGTTCGCCAATCCCATCGTCCTTGCCATATAGCTCCCAAATGCACATGCGCCGCAGGCTCTCTTGGACAACATCACCTCCCGAAACGCCCACATCCAACTCGTTGTCAGGGTCAGTTGCGCAGTAGCGCCCTGCGTTGGTACACAAGTTGTAGCACAAGCCTTCGGCTGACGGGTCGTTGGAATAGCAACCCGCCAGTATCCCATCGTAAATGTAGTGAAAGGGAGTAAAGGTGACATTATTGTTGTTGCGTCCCAACACCACGGCAATGTCTCGAAATTCTTGTAAAAGTGGATTGGGACTACCGGGTGTATACCAAAGCTCATACGACACTCCATCCACAAGCGTGTTGGGCGCCGCAAAGCGCAATTCCAATAGGACCGGTACATTGTTGCGTAATTTAGCTTTGAGAGCATCCCCGTCTGGCTTGAAAATGAGCACGGAAGGAATGATAATGTCGGACCCGGAACCATCGTCGGCTAGGATGGGTTCTCTTATTTCACAAACTTGTCCTGCAACATCTGGAATGCACTGGGCGTCACTGCAAAGGCATCGATTGTCCGCAATCACGACAGCCGAGGCACCGACGCGTTGGGCATGTCGCACCTAAAAAGAAAAAGGAGGGTACCAGAAATACATGAGCAACAGATCCATCGCTTCAGACGGACAGATCGGTGAAATTCATTTGGTTGTTTGGTTCAAACTCTAGCTAGTCTACTCACTACTTACCTTGGTGACAAAGGTACATTCTCCTCGATCCACCAGGAGTATGAATGGAGTTGGCCAAGGAGCCATCAACCCACCATCATCCGATTCTCGCACTGGATATCCAATGGTCGTGTCAACATTGGGATCACATAGCGTCGAGTCAGCATAAATGAGATTTTCTGTGATGGACCCATTCGTGGGGGGTACGCCAAACAAGGCAAGTCGGTGATCGTATCCTTCTTGTCGGGAGAGAATGGGAGGCGTCTACAGTACAGTACAATACAATACAATTAGTGGGGTTTTGAGAAACCATCACAAAGAGTAGATCATGCCTGAAGAGAATCCAACCCAAGGACTCGACTCACGTGGACAAAGAGCTGGCTTCCCAGAGCCTCTTGGCCTTGAAACTGACTTGTACTACTGATACCGCCGCTGACAACTTCCATTTTCAATTCGTAATCTGCATGAAGAGACAAAGCTGGTGGGAGTGGAGTCAAGGGTGGTTTTGACTAAACTTCCAAAGGGCAGTGAGGCACAAGCCTCCTTTGTCAGTTTCCAGTTAACGGTCAGTATGGCTGCCGTACGGTATGGCGCGTCCCGTTGTCGACAGGGCCAAAACAGAGAACGCGGCCATGGCGCTCTTGTTGCCGACGATTCAAACGGACCACCAACGTCATCACATCTCCAGAGCAGGGAATAGCAGACTCCATTCCTACTGTACACAAGCTACTAGTTCAGTCAGGCTGCCCAAACAGCGCCGATGACAGCCAGCCAGCCAGCCAGCTGCATGCCCACTGCGTCATCTTCTAGAAGCTTCCGACCAACCAACAGCGCGAAGCCCATTGCTCGATTCGTCACATGTGTCTTCTGACCCAGCGCGGCGCCCATTGCTGAATTCAATACGAGAACAGCCAGCCCTTCTCTTTTGGCAAAGGTTTTGGCAGCAAGCAACCTTGAAAATCGTGGACTGCTGGGTTGCCGTCGATACGACGATCGCCTTGAACAACAAACCGCTGCACGTTTTTGGCTGGTTGCTAGCCAGCTAGTCCGCGGCGAAGCAAAGACCGCTCGCCTGTGCTACTGTGTACATGACGCCAATTGCGTTAACATAGAACTATTAGATGGAGTTAGTCTGGTCAAACAAAGAGAGCGCTATCGAAGGAAGATGGATCCACAGGACTTCAGCTCCATCTCATCGTTTCACGACAAGCATGCACCTTCGGTCTAATCGCCACCGCATGAAACAGCATGGGCAATGATGTAGATGGGTTGCTCTTGCATAGCAGGGTCCAAAGTAATAGTGAACTTGTCGCTTGTAGAAGTGTCGCAGACATCATGAATGTAGGGATACTGGCCAGGAGCAACCGTTTCCACACCATTGTCAAGAGGGTACGGATCGGTTCCGACGTAGAAATGAGTCTCAGCCCAAGTGAATCCCCCCAAGGTGAGGTAATGAGCAATCACGGTGGTGCCATCATAGGAAAAGACTAGGTCTCCAACATGTTCTCCTTTACCAAGGTCACACGCGGCAGCACCGGCATAAATATTGAAGATTGATGAAGTTCCGGGTACAAAGGCTCCAAGAGTCCATCCCCATCTGTTAAATTTGGGTATGAAGCAGGCTGCATCACCCTCATCGTAAGCAAATGCAGTCTCACATTCTCCAGTCGCGGAGGTTGCATCTCCAGTTGTGTGGGTCGGTGCAACTGGGCTGCCTGTGGGGCTAGCAGTAGGGCCAGCGGTGGGGCTTGCCGTGGGAGATGCTGTTGGGCTGGCCGTGGGACTGGCAGTAGGAGATGCTGTTGGGCTTGCAGTCGGACTGGCAGTAGGAGATGCTGTTGGGCTTGCAGTCGGACTGGCAGTAGGAGATGCTGTTGGGCTTGCTGTGGGAGATGCGGTTGGGCTTGCCGTGGGAGATGCGGTTGGGCTTGGTGTTACTCCACAAGTCACAGCGTGAGCAATGATGTACACTTCACTGCAGCCCTCAGGGGCGTCAACAGAGAGTGAGTCGCCACTCTCAGGGTCAGCAATTAGTTCATTGACAACAGTATATTTTCCAGGCGCCACAGTCGCTTCATATTTTTTACCCTTCTTTTGTAGTGGTACTTGGTTACACCCAACGTAGAAGTGAGTTTCGTGGAATCCATAACCAGGTTGAACCTTGTACACTGCAGACGCAGTAGTGCCATCAAAGGTGAAGTCAAGGTATCCCACCAAATGACCCTTTGTGATGTCGCACTGCCCAGCAGCAGCATAGATTTCATAGGTGTGGGTGGCAGAGTCAGCAGCAAGCTTGCCAATGGACCAGCCCCAGCGTTCAAAGCCCATGTCCATGTCCAAGAAGCAAGCTCCCTTTTCTGGAGGCTCATATGCAAATGCTGTCTCACAACCAAGGAATCCCGGCTCCTCGAAGTCAACTGACTTGTCTGCTGGATCATGAGGATCACTTGCAACTGGGGATGTAACTGGAGAGGCAACAGGGGACGCAACCGGAGAGGCAACGGGGGGGGAAACTGGAGCGGCAACAGGAGCCACCGCATACCCTGTTGCACAAGAAACCGCATGGGCAACTATGTAAACATCAACACCGCTGTTGAGATTCCACATGTACCCATTCATTGTTGCAAGAGGATCAAAAGGACCACGTGAATAAGCATATTGTCCTGGGGCAACTGTCTGAGCACCATTCTTGATGGGCAGTGGGTTGACACCAATGTGGAAGTGGCTTTCTTGGAATCCATAACCAGTCACAGCATCAAAAGTCGCAGAGGCTTGTGTTCCATCGTATGTGAACGTGAGGGTTCCCACAGCTGTTCCCTTGGTGATGTCACATTGGCCTGCACCAGCATAAATGGTGTACTTGTGAGTGGCGGAGCTGTCGGGGGAAATCGGACCAATACTCCAGCCCCACCGACTGAATCCAAACTCAGAGAAACAAGTACCAGTAGCTTCGTCATAAGCAAATGCAGTCTCACATCCATAAGAAGGTTCGGGCCATTCATTCGATGGTGTGGGCAAAGCAACACTGGTTGGGGATGTGACCGGAGCAGCGACTGGGCTTGGTACAGGCGCAGCAACTGGTGCAGCAACTGGCGCAGCAACTGGAGAAGTGATGGGGGACACCGCATCACCTGAACCGCAAGAAACTGCATGGGCTATGATGTATACTTCGCTGCATCCAGCAGGAGCAGGGAATACGTATCTGTCGAAGGCAGAAGATTCGCATGTGTCATGGACACCAGTGTACTGGCCAGGAGCAACTGTGTTACCCTCTGGCAATGCACTGCAACCAATGTAGAAGTGGGTTTCATCAAATCCGAATCCTTCCGCGACTTGATATATCGCCTCTGCGGTTGTTCCATCAAAGGTGAATCCAAGTGTTCCCACCTTCTCACCCTTACCGATGTTGCACTGACCAGCACCTGCATAGATGTCATAGGTGTGTGTGACTCCATCAGCAACAATCGGCCCAATAGACCAGCCCCATCGGTTAATTCCGAATTCAGAAAAGCAGGTTGCACTGCCGTCATCATTGTAAGCAAAAGCAGTCTCACATCCTGCCTTGGGTTCAGGAAATTCCTCTGGTGCTGTTGGGGCCAACGCGCTGGGAGCTGCAACTGGGGAACCTGCTGGCGCCTTTGGTTCCGGCTCCGGCTCTGGTAGGGACTTGTCTTCAAATTCACTACCGCAAGAAACAGCATGTGCAATCACGTAGAGATCAACACCGCCATGAACATTGAAAGTGTAAGAATCCATTGTTGCTTCGGGGTCAAATGGCCCATGTGAATAGGGGTATTGGCCTGGCGCAACAGTTTGAACACCATTTTTATATGGCAACGGACCACCACCAATGAAGAAGTGAGTCTCTTCAAATCCATACCCCGAAGCAGCAATGAACTTAGCATGAACCTGGTCACCATATGTGAACTCCAGGGTTCCTACAAGTTTGCCCTTGTTGATGTCACACTGCCCCGCGCCTGCGTAAATTGGAAATTCATGGGTTACCGAACCATCAGAAGGAACGGGACCAATTGTCCAGCCCCATCGATTGAATCCAAACTCAGAGAAGCAGGTTCCAGAAGCCTCATCATAGGCAAACGCAGTCTCACATCCATACGAAGGTTCCGGCCATTCTGTAGGCGCTACTGGGGATGCCACTGGGGCAGCAACGGGGGACGGTTCAGGGGCGGCACCTGGGGCTGCAACAGGGCTCTCTGTGGGGGCATCAGTTGGGCTGGGAGTGGGTGATGTTGTGGGGCCAGCCGTGGGGGATCCGGTAGGGCTTGTGGTAGGTCCAGCAGTTGGGCTCACCGTAGGACCAGCGGTAGGTCCAGCTGTTGGGCTTGATGTAGGACCAGCGGTTGGGCTTGAAGTAGGTCCGACAGTTGGGCTTGATGTAGGACCAGCGGTTGGGCTTGAAGTAGGTCCGACAGTTGGGCTTGATGTAGGTCCAGCTGTAGGTCCGGCGGTTGGACTAGCTGTGGGTGATGATGTTGGGCTTGCAGTTGGGATGACACACGACACAAGATGAACAATGACATAAACCTTAGAACCAGATGGCTCGACTGGCAGTGTGAAGCAGCCTTCCGCCATTGCTCCTCCGGAGAGGTCATCTTCGACCAAAGGATACTGTCCAGGGGCAATCACTTTGTCTCCATTCTTGTTGAGAGGAAGTGGAGTGGTGCCAACATAGACTTGGGCCTCATGGAATTCATACAATCTGCCAGCCTCGTAGCAGACAGTTGCAGAGTCTCCATTGTGGGTCACCATGACGGAGCCCACAACTGTTCCTTTGGTTAGGTCACACTGACCAGCACCAGCGTAGATCATGAACTCTTTGGTACCCATGTCAGGCCCAAAGGCGCCAAGAGTCCAGCCCCAGCGGTCAAACCCAAATTCTGAGAAGCAGGAATTACTTTCGTCATCATAGGCAAAGGCCGTCTCACATCCAACAGCCTCGTGCTCTTCACTCAGACGGGCAACTGGGCTAACAGTGGGGTGGTCAGTTGGTGCAGGTGTTGGGGAACTTGTGGGACTCGCGGTAGGGCTCACAGTAGGGCTTGTGGTTGGACCAGCCGTGGGGGAAGCAGTAGGAGAAGCAGTGGGGCCAGCTGTTGGGGAAGCAGTGGGACTGGCAGTAGGGCTGGCAGTGGGTGCAGCTGTGGGAGATGCGGTTGGGCTTGCAGTGGGTCCACCAGTAGGGCTGGCGGTGGGACTAGCCGTGGGAGATACAGTGGGGCTTCCAGTTGGGCTCTCAGTGGGGCTGGCTGTTGGGCCAGCTGTGGGAGATGCTGTTGGGCTCGCAGTGGGGCTTTCCGTTGGGATGACACACGACACAAGATGAACAATCACATAAACCTTAGAACCAGTTGGCTCGACTGGAAGTGTGAAGCAGCCTTCCGCCATTGCTCCTCCGGAGAGGTCATCTTCGACCAAAGGATACTGTCCAGGGGCAATCACTTTGTCTCCATTCTTGTTGAGAGGAAGTGGAGTGGTACCTACATAGACCTGAGCTTGGAGGAATTCATACAATCTGCCAGCCTCATAGCAGACTGTTGCAGAGTCTCCATTGTGGGTCACCTTGACAGAGCCCACAACTGTTCCTTTGGTTAGGTCACACTGACCAGCACCAGCGTAGATCATGAACTCTTTGGTACCCATGTCAGCTCCGAAGGCACCAAGAGTCCAGCCCCAGCGGTCAAACCCAAATTCTGAGAAGCAGGAATTACTTTCGTCATCATAGGCAAAGGCCGTCTCACATCCTAGTGTCTCATGCTCCTCATCCAATCGGGCAACGGGACTGACAGTAGGGTGGTCAGTGGGTGCAGGAGTAGGAGAACTGGTAGGGCTGGCAGTTGGGCCAGCGGTTGGACTTGCGGTTGATTTGCGGTTGGACTGGTGGTGGGGGCGGCTGTAGGAGAAGCTGTTGGAGACACAGTTGGGCTACCGGTGGGGGAAGAGCAGTGGGGATCCAGTTGGGCTTGCAGTGGGGCTAGCTGTGGGGCTTGCAGTGGGGCTAGCTGTTGGGCTTGCAGTGGGCTAGCTGTTGGGCTTGCGGTAGGCCCAGCTGTTGGGCTAGCAGTTGGGCTGGAAGTTGGGCTGGCAGTTGGGCTAGCTGTTGGGCTAGCAGTGGGGGACGCCGTTGGACTCTCAGTCGGAATGACACAGGACACAGCATGGGCAACAATATAAATGTGTGAATCAGGCTCTACGGGCATGCTAAAGCAGCTCTTCCTCATTTCTTCGCCAACTAGGGCACCATTAACCACGGGGTACTGTCCAGGGGCAATCACCATATTGCCATTCCTGTTGAGAGGTAACTCGGTTGTACCTGCATAGAAATGAGTCTCGTGGAACTCAAACAAACGGGCAGCCTCAAAGCAAACATCAACATCAGTACCATCGTAGGTGACCTGAAGAGTACCCACAATTGTGCCTTTATTCAAGTCACATTGCCCAGCCCCAGCATACATGTCCAACTTGTGAGTAACACCAACAGCCGGACCAAAGGTACCGAGGCTCCAGCCCCAGCGGTCAAACCCAAATTCTGAGAAACATTCACCACCATTTTGATAAGCAAAGGCTGTCTCACATCCAAGGTCCTCATGGTAATCACTGAGGCGAGCAACTGGACTGACAGTGGGGTGGTCAGTTGGTGCAGGTGTTGGGAAACTTGTGGGACTCGCTGTAGGGCTCGCAGTAGGGCTTGTGGTTGGACCAGCCGTGGGGGAAGCAGTAGGAGAAGCAGTGGGGCCAGCTGTTGGGGAAGCAGTGGGACTGGCAGTAGGGCTGGCAGTGGGTGCAGCTGTGGGAGATGCAGTTGGGCTTGCAGTGGGGCTTCCAGTTGGGCTCTCAGTGGGGCTGGCTGTTGGGCCAGCTGTGGGAGATGCTGTTGGGCTCGCAGTGGGGCTTTCCGTTGGGATGACACACGACACAAGATGAACAATGACATAAACCTTAGAACCAGATGGCTCGACTGGAAGTGTGAAGCAGCCTTCCGCCATTGCTCCTCCGGAGAGGTCATCTTCGACCAAAGGATACTGTCCAGGGGCAATCACTTTGTCTCCATTCTTGTTGAGAGGAAGTGGAGTGGTGCCAACATAGACTTGGGCCTCGTGGAATTCATACAATCTGCCAGCCTCGTAGCAGACAGTTGCAGAGTCTCCATTGTGGGTCACCTTGACGGAGCCCACAACTGTTCCTTTGGTTAGGTCACACTGACCAGCACCAGCGTAGATCATGAACTCTTTGGTACCCATGTCAGGCCCAAAGGCGCCAAGAGTCCAGCCCCAGCGGTCAAACCCAAATTCTGAGAAGCAGGAATTACTTTCGTCATCATAGGCAAAGGCCGTCTCACATCCAACAGCCTCGTGCTCTTCACTCAGACGGGCAACTGGGCTAACAGTGGGGTGGTCAGTTGGTGCAGGTGTTGGGGAACTTGTGGGACTCGCGGTAGGGCCCGCAGTAGGGCTTGTGGTTGGACCAGCCGTGGGGGAAGCAGTAGGAGAAGCTGTTGGAGACACAGTTGGGCTACCGGTGGGGGAAGCAGTGGGGGCAGCAGTGGGGGATCCAGTTGGGCTTGAAGTTGGGCTTGCGGTTGGAACAACACAGCTCACGGCATGCGCAACAACATAGATGTCAGCATTGGGAGAATCTACTTCCACGATGTAACAGGGTTCAACCTTGTCAATTCCCTCGAGATTTTCATCCACTGTGCCATACTGCCCAGGGGCAATCACTTTGTCTCCATTCTTGTTGAGAGGCAGTGGTGTGGTGCCAACATAGAAGTGGGTCTCGTGGAATTCATACATCTTGGCGGCTTTGTAGCAAACCTCAACAGTTTCTCCATGATAAGTGAAAGCAAGAGTTCCTACCAGGGCTCCTTTGGTTAGGTCACACTGACCAGCCCCCGCATAGATGTCAAAGAAATGGACTTTTGAAGCGTCTGCGCTAAAGGAACCCAGACTCCAGCCCCATCGGTCAAATCCAAATTCTTCGAAGCAGGTGGCACTTTCGGCATTATAGGCAAAAGCAGTCTCACATCCAATAGCCTCATGCTCTTCACTGAGACGGGCAACGGGGCTGACGGTGGGGTAGTCAGTGGGTGCGGGCGTTGGGCTTGTGGTTGGACTTGCAGTAGGGCCTGCAGTGGGGCTTGTGGTTGGACTTGTAGTAGGGCCTGCAGTGGGGCTTGCGGTCGGACCAGCAGTAGGACCGGCAGTGGGGCTTGTGGTTGGACCAGCCGTAGGACCGGCAGTGGGGCTTGTGGTTGGACCAGCCGTAGGACCGGCAGTGGGAGAGGCAGTTGGGCTTGCGGTTTCAGGAGCGTCGCAGGAAACTGCATGTGCAACAATGTAGATATCAGAGTTCGCAGGCTCAACAGTGAGAGAGAAACAGTCCTCGCTCTTGTCTGCGAGCGTGTCATGCACCAATCCGTATTTGCCAGGAGCAATCACCTGATTTCCTTTGTTGTCCAGAGGAAGTGGATCCGTACCCACGTAAAAGTGGGTCTGATAGAAACCGAACATGGAAGCACTCCTGTAGCAAACGTCAACGGTTGCACCATCGTAGGTAATTTCAAGAACACCCACGATTTCACCAGCAGTCAAGTCACATTGGCCAGCACCAGCATACATGTCGAATGACCGGGTTACAGAGCCATCTGGACTAAAGGTACCAAGGGTCCAACCCCAGCGGTCAAAGCCCATGTCGAGAAAGCAAGTACCGGTTGCACTGTCATAGGCAAAGGCAGTCTCGCATCCTTCAGGGGCGCTAGCAGTCCTGTCGTCGATAGCAACAGGGCCGGCTACAGGACTAGGCACAGGCGCAGCGACAGGAGCAGCCACTGGAGCGGCAACGGGAGCAGAAACAGGTGTCTCCTCTTCGGGCTTGGGAGGAGCAGGGTACCCAGCGTCGCCACAAGCGACAGCATGACCAATGATGTAGATATCACAATAATCAGGAACGGTCATGGCGCATACGTCAGTGCCAGTGTGTGACTCTGGCAAGAAGGAGTGAGCAATGGTGTATTGCCCGGGAGCCACGGTCGGGTTGCCGTTGCTATCTTCAGGAACCTTGGCGCATCCAGCATAAAAGTGAGTTTCTTGGAAGTAGTAGCCAGTGTCCGCGTTGAACGTGCCCACAACATCAATTCCATCATACGTAACAGTCAGTGATCCCACTTTGAGTCCCTTGGAGAGAACACACTGGCCAGCACTGGCGTAAACGTCAAACGTATGGGTTACCGAAGCATCTTCAGCGAGAGTACCAATGGACCATCCCCAGCGGGAAAATCCCATGTTCATATCCAAAAAGCAGGTACCCAGTGTAGAATCAAAGGCATAGGCAGTACCACAGCCATCTGGGATGGTCTCGACTGCGCTTGCCACAGGGCTTGCCACAGGGCTTGCAACGGGAGCGGGGACTGGGGCCGGCACAGGAGCAGCCACCGGGGCGGGAACTGGGGCGGCAACAGGAGCAGCAACGGGGGCGGGGACAGGGGCGGCAACGGGGCTCCCGTCAACGGGAGCGACCTGTGTGGCTGCGCCGTCGCAGGTTACCGAATGAGCAACAAAGTAGACATTGTCGTCAGAGAGGGAGCCCAGAGAGTAATAGTCAACGTCATGATACTCGCAGTCGTCATGGATCATCGTGTAGAGCCCAGGGGAGACAGTGTAGGAACCATCGTCTGTAGTGGGGAGCACGTCTGTTCCAACGTAAAAGTGAGTTTCGGTGGTGCTGAATCCATCCAACGTCTTGTAGGTGGCCTCGGCAGTCGTCCCGTCATACTTAAATTCGAGGTTTCCGACCTTGGTTCCTTTCGTAATATCGCATTGCGCCGCTCCGGCATAGATATCGTAGGAGTGAACAGCAGAGTCATCTGCAGCGATGGGGCCAATGGACCATCCCCAACGGTCAATGCCTAGGTCCGAGAAGCAAGTGCCAAACACGGGGTCATAGGCAAAGGCCGTTTCGCAACCAGACACTTCGGTGGTGTAGGAAGTGGTGGTATCGGTATCACGACGACCGACTCTGGCAGCGACAAGTCCAGTCAAGGACAAGAAGCTAAGGATGGGAAGGGAGCTTGAGTACTTCATGATTCGATTCGCTTACTATTAGAACGGTTGGGTGCCGTACCAAGTTGCGGGGTTGAGAACAACTACTAAATTAAGTTGTGAGCAAAAAGCAGGGAAAACCAAAAGCACACAATTTGGCTTCGCAAGGATATCTTTTTGGCGTCCCGCCCAGATAGGTGAACCCAATGCTTCGTAGAGTCTCTACTACAAGCAAGGGCAACTACGCAAGGTATTGGGTTTGTAGAAACGTAGTAACCAAGTAGAAAGACCCGTATACCACCATTGAATTAGACGGTGTGCTGTCTTTCTCTCAAAGGATCTTGTTCTCGGTGGCCAAAGCCTACCGGTACTACCGGTAGCGGATCTTTCTTCAATGAATCGAATCTTTTCCTTCGTTCCCAACAACGGCGCGCTCCCTCTCGCGTAGCTAACTACCAAGAACATGTACCAAGAAGCAAAGAAGGCCAAGAAAACCTTGACTGCCTTCCGAAAAATATAGGCCATTTCCCTTTCCCAACCAATTTGCATTGCGAGAATGACCTTCTTTCATGACTGGCACACTCAATACCATACGATCGCCTAACCTGCATTTAAGAAACAAAATATGAGAAAGCGAGTACTAGTAATACTATACATAGATTACTCTAGAGTATCACAGTCTAGGGAGCAATCTTATTACTGAGTCTATAGAGTATCACGTCTTGCTGTAAAAGAATTGATCAGCGATATTACAAAAACGTGAACCCTTAAATGCCGCATCCAAGGCAGGACATAGTATCATCAAACCAGCAAGCACAAAACTACACTCGAAGCGTCGATTCGTGCCTAATCGTAATGTTATTCCTAAGAGACATGCTTCAAGCTTCTTACAAAAAGTTGGCTCTTGTTGTTTTACACTTCAAGCGGCTCATAAGAAATCCGAATTCGGCACCTCTTCTTTGCCGACTTGAGACGTTTTCATTTCTACATGTAACAATATCATCAAACCAGCAAGCACAAAACACAAAACAACACTCGAAGCGTCACTTCTTGCCTGATCGTAATGAGCTTCGTAATGTCATTCCTAAGAGGCATGCTTCAAACTTCTTGTTGTTTTAGACTTCAAGCGGCTAATAAGATATCTCAATAGGCACCTCTTCTTCGCCGACGTTATTCATTGCTGCGAGTATGCCGGGTCACTGGTTTCGTGAAGCTACGCGATGTCCGAGGATCCAAGGCTGCATAAATCATTGAGTGACGCCGCCTGGTCTGGATGCACTTTGGCGGAACAAACATGAGCTCAAACCTGTGTGAAGAACTTGAGGAGTTAGACTACTTCACTCCTACTAAGCACACTAACCGCTGAAAGCGTAATTATTAATTGATGAAAGAGTCAGTAACTTTTTACGCTACGGAAGTATATACCGGTATGCTTAAATCCTCTCGACAAGGCAGAAGGCGCTAAACAACTCCGACTTAATGGAACCTTTTAATTCAAAGAAAGAGGCAGCTGCGAACCCGTCTGCTCTTTTCTGAGAGTGTGTTCACTTTCGGTCAGAAAGTGACATTTATTTTTTCGGGAAGGGCACTCAGCGTAACCGCAGTATTAATAGTAGCAAAAAGACTTCCGCGACACTTCAAGAAGTACGATACCGGCAACATCCAAATTTCGCAAGGTTGGAGACCAAAGCAAGACGAAGGACAAAGGGACAAGTAAGTACGGAACGGTACGATAGGTGCGCACGGCGGATGCAAACCCACAATGTCCGTACGTGTACCGGTACAGGTAGGCCACATCCTCGTCCCTTCCAACCATCGGCAACCGAGAGGTCGCGGGGACGCTGAAACACCATGGTGAGGCGGTTCATCACAACGGCAACCAATGATACAGTGGCGTTGCGTTTTCTATCTTGGTGCACCACCAGCATCGTTCACGGTTGGAACCGTTCTAGTCTTGCGCAAACAAGTCTTTACGATCAGCAATGGCGGGTTCAACCGTGGGACTTGGCTGCACGCACACCGATCTGGCATTGTGGCTGGCAAACAAAATCTTGTGGATGGTGAAGGCTGTGAATTGAGTCGTCAGTCTAGTAGCCAGCGGATAAATAAGACTGAACAGCCTTGTGGTGCGGGGTGGGAAAGTTATTGGAACTGGTCATGGCTGGACTGAGAGACTGGTGCATTGTTACGAGCGAGTTGTGATCCAACCTTGTAGACTTTTATCTCCCACGAGTTGGCCACTTGCGTGGGAATGGAATGTTCCGGTTTTGCAGCCGAGCTAGTGTGCGTTCTGTGCGGTAGATGGGCCATCTGCATGTTCAGTGCATGGTCGAATTATCAATCGTCAATCTGCGACGTAGCCCACAATACGCTCCGTTCGTCTTCTGCATGCGATGCATGGCAAAGAGTTACTCCCTCTTGTTCCCTGTAAATTAGGCCAACTGTCTTTCCTTTATCGCACGCTGCAGGTACGAGCACCGGAAAGAAATCGGAACAAAGTCCTCCGGGAGAAAATCGTGAAGGTGTGCTTGAAGCAGCCAAACGATCAACATTCGACGCAGGTCGGGCTCTCTTCCCCAGACAG
Organism: Seminavis robusta; assembly: GCA_903772945.1. Lineage (NCBI taxonomy): Eukaryota > Bacillariophyta > Bacillariophyceae > Naviculales > Naviculaceae > Seminavis > Seminavis robusta. Next base: position 31,577 of record CAICTM010000397.1, on the reverse strand, counting down.
CACACAATGCACAATGATTAGTTTGTCGCCACCGTCGTCACTCTTCATTCGAAAAGAAAATGGTATTTTAACATTTTAATATTGACTCCAATTTGTGGCAGCCAACGTGGTGGAGGTCACATCCAGACAAGATTCGGCTGCTCCAACGTTGTGGCGATGCAGCGGTTGGCAGTCCTACTAGTGCACAGTCGTACTAGCTAGCTCATCCACGGAAAGTCGTCCCCGCTTTTTCTTCTCGATACGCTTTACGGTTTGAAGACCAGCACAATAGCATTCACCTACGGGTACCTACTAGCTAGACCAAGTTGACCCGCTTCTAGCAAGAACCAGAGCAATAAGCAAACTTTCATACTAGACCGAACGAGGCGTGGTTGTCCCAGCGGTAGCACTCGTCGATCATACATGGAGTTGTCCGAGCAAGTACATGTACCGGAAAGTCTGCAGCTCGGTTTGTCTGCTCAAAGAAACCCTGGTTGACGACGTCGAGCCGAGACGATACAGGCGTCCATGCGAGTGTACATTTCTATTGAGCGACTGCTCGCTACGTCGGGAATGACGCCTTTCACCTGTTGAGAATGAGCGCAGAGGAAATTGCCGCCATCATGGCATGACCGCGTAGCTAGCCAGCTCCTCGTGTTTGTGTTGGCTGCATGGTCCTTGAAGAAGTTATCCTATGAAACGCTTCTCTGGATGGGTTTTCCCCCCAAATCAAACGACGGGCATGAATGGAAGCACCCAGTTGTCTACGGTACACCCATCCAGAAGGTCTTTGGCGCTTGCCCCACACTCTTCCCACCGAAAGTTTTGTTGAGACCACGCCAGTCGCAGTGCTTCGGCGACTACGACCGATGCGGTGTCCTGCCTGAGCGTTCTTGGCTGCTCAACGCAAGGGCTCTTCCTCCTCGCATTTCGACGAAGCATTGGTTCCCTGGCTCACACTTCGTTCACTGCCCTCAATTCCCTCTTGCTTAGTCGTCCCCCATAAGTGCCAACCACAGTAAACCCGTTAAGCTAATTGCTACAAAGCAGAGGACGAAAGCATTGTCCATATGTAATTGCTACTATGTAAAGGCATTCTGAGTCAGTTACTGTGTATCACGAAAGCAAGGAATAGATCGCCATCCAATGCTGATCCTTTCCTGCGGCTTGGTGATTTTTTACTCTCGACGCCAATCATCGCACGACACAGCATGTGCAATGATGTAGATGTCACCCCATGCTGGAGTGAGGTCAAAGACAATGTTGTCAACCTTGGAGTTCTCACAAACATCGTGCACAGCGGTGTATTGGCCGGGGGCAACTGTGGGATTTCCGTTGTCATCATGGGGGACTGACTTTGTACCAAGGTAGAAGTGAGTCTCTTCGAAGATATAATTGCCATCGGCCATATACTTTGCATGGGCCTGACTTCCATCATAAGTGAACTCGAGTGTTCCCACCTTGGTTCCCTTGTCAGTGTCGCAGCCAGCAGCCCCAGCGTAGATTTCGTATTCATGTTTGACTGAACTGTCTGGGGAGATGGGACCGATACTCCATCCCCAGCGATTGATTCCAAGTCCAAGATCAGAGAAGCATGTACCACTGGCCTGGTGATAGGCAAATGCAGTCTCACATCCTTGACTTTCATGCTCTTCGCTGATCCACGATTCAACAGGGCTTGTTGTTGGTGCATCAGTGGGTTCAGCTGTTGGAGCAGTGGTTGGTGCTGCTGTGGGAGCGGCAGTTGGGGAGCTGGTTGGTCCATTGGTGGGAGAAGCAGTTGGGGAACTGGTTGGTCCAGCAGTAGGGCTTCCAGTGGGTGGAGACTTAGGTGCCTTGGGTTCTGGCTTCTCCTCAACTTCAATCTCAGGCTCAACAATGATTTCTGGTTCCGGTTTGTCAATGGGGCACACTGCTTGGCAACCCATGTCCTTCTCCATAACTGTATGCTCATAGGCATCGACAGAATCCATGCAAGTCATTTCACCGCTAGGTGCAACAACCAAGACACCCATGGTGGGACCATTGGCACAAGGGCACTTGCAAAGGTCTACACAAGACCCACCACGGATCTCACTTTCAGTGCAGTAGCTGAAAGAAATGTCACCAGGCTCCCTCTTGATAATGTTGCAGTCATCATCGAGGTATTCATCATCAGTGTCCGGAACATCATCAAAGGGCATGCTGCAGTCACTGTGAGAGTCTTTGTAAGATGGAACATCAATTTCTGGCATCAACACTGGTTCAAATGGCTTGGTTCCATCAGGGACTCTCTGGCAGACTTTCACCTTGACGCCCTTGTCTTTGGTGGACTTGGTGGATTTGTCCTTGGACGATTTGCTGTTGCTGCCACTGTCTTTTGAGGAATTCTTCTTTTTCTTGTCCTTGGACGACTTGCTGTTGCTGCCACTGTCCTTTGAGGAATTCTTCTTTTTCTTGGAGTTCTTGGACCTGCTGCTACTGCTGCTGCCACTCTTCTTGGGTTTCTTTCCTCCCTTCTTCTTGACAACCACACAGTCATCATCAAGGTATTCATCATCAGTATCCGGAACATCATCAAATGGCATGCTGCAGTCATGGGTATCCTTGTAGGATGGAACATCAGGTTCAGGCATCACCACTGGGGTGAATTGCTTGCCTCCACCAGGAACTCTCTTGCAGACTTTCACTTTGAGGCCCTTGTCTTTGCCCGACTTGGAAGACTTGTCCTTGGATGACTTGCTGTTGCTGCCACTATCCTTAGAGGAGTTTTTCTTTTTCTTGTCCTTAGAAGACTTGCTGTTGCTGCCACTGTCCTTAGAGGAATTCTTCTTTTTCTTGGAGTTCTTGGATCTGCTGCTACTGGTGCTACCACTCTTCTTGGGTTTCTTTCCTCCCTTCTTCTTGACAACCACACAGTCATCGTCAAGGTATTCATCATCAGTATCCGGAACATCGTCAAAGGGCATGCCACAGTCATGGGTATCCTTGTACGAAGGAACGTCTGGTTCAGGCATCAACACTGGGGTGAATCGCTTGCCTCCAACTCTCTTGCAGACTTTCACTTTGAGGCCCTTGTCTTTTCCGGACTTGGAAGACTTGTCCTTGGATGACTTAATCTTGCTGTCCTTAGAAGAGTTCTTCTTTTTCTTGTCCTTGGACGACTTGCTGTTGCTGCCACTGTCCTTTGAGGAATTCTTCTTTTTCTTGGACTTCTTGGATCTGCTGCTACTGCTGCTTCCACTCTTCTTGGGCTTCTTTCCATTCTTCTTCTTGACAACATTACAGTCTTCATCAAGGTATTCGTCATCATTATCTGGAACATCATCGAAGGGCATGCTGCAGTCATGAGAATCCTTGTAGGAAGGAACATCAGGTTTCGGCATTAAGCGTGGAGCAAATGGCTTGTCCCCATCAAAGATTCGCTGGCACACCTTGACCTTGAGGCCCTTGTCTTTGCCAGACTTAGAGGACTTGTCCTTGGATGACTTGGTCTTGCTGCCACTGTCCTTTGAGGAGTTCTTCTTCTTCTTGTCCTTGGATGACTTGCTGTTGCTGCCACTGTCCTTTGAGGAGTTCTTCTTCTTCTTGGACTTCTTGGATCTGCTGCTACTGCTGCCACTGTTCTTGGGTTTCTTGCCAGGTTTCCTTTTTTTGACTGCGCATTCATCATCAAGATATTCATCTCCGTTACTTCCAGGCACATCATCGTTTGGCATGCAATCGTCGTGCATCCTCATATGGCGCGGAAGCTTCTTTTCGGGGATGTAACGAGGAACATAAGGCAAGACCCCATCAAACACACGTTGGCAAACCTTGACCTTGACTCCAAGATCCGGTTTCTTGGGAGCTTCGGGCTTGGGCGACCCATCTGTGCCACATCGTACAAAATCTCTTCCAACAATATCACAGTCATCATCCAAGAAGACACGGCCGCGTGAGCCTGGAAGAGGGTCGCCAGGGTAGCAGTCACCGTGCTTAGAGAAGTGCTGCTGGACGGCATTTTCAGAGATTTCGATGAGGACGAATGGATTTTTATCACTCCCTGTCCTGTGACAGATTTCCACCTTCTTGGGCTTGCCCTTTCCTGACTTTGACTTTCCTGACTTGGAATCTTTCGAGTCTGACTTCGACTTGGAATTGCTATCCTTCTTTGGTTTCTTTCCGACGACATCGCAGTCACTGTTGAGGATGGCCTTACCCTTGGATTTAGGCAAGTCGTCCCCAGGCATGCAGTCATCATGTTTGCTCATGTGTTTGATGAGATCACGCTACAATTTCGTGAAAGACAACAGAAGATAAAGGTGTCAGCAACATCATGGTCCAATAGCGGGAAGTCCAAGTCGCGATGCATGGCGGTGCACATACCTTGAAAATCTTACGAGGCACGTATGGCTTGTCGCCATCAAAAACCTTCTGGCAAATCTGCACTTTGATTCCTTGATCCTTGTCCGTCTTTGGCTTGGGTTTGCCGTCCTCCGAGCAGCGGGATCCCTCACGATCCACAACATCACATGTCTCATCCACAAAGATCTTGCCCCTGCGTCCGACAACAGCATCACCTGGATAGCACCCGCCTTTGGACAAGTACTTTGCTGCAGATTCAACAGAGACATCGGCCAGTTTGAAAGGGTTGCTCTTGTCTTTCGTCCTCTTGCAAATTGAAACTTTTCCGTCTTTGCGGCTTCTGGAATCCTTGCTGCTCTTGCCGCTTCGGGACTTGCCGCTCTTGGAATCCTTGCTGCTCTTGCCGCTTCGAGACTTTCCGCTCTTGGAATCCTTGCTGCTCTTGCCGCTTCGAGACTTTCCGCTCCTGGAATCCTTGTCCCCAGGACACTTCTCGAACTCACAGCTCGGTGCAACGCGGCTGACATAGGAGCCATCAGCACATTGCTTGGCATCCTGTGTGCAGAAAGTGTAGTCTTTCTTCTTGGGTTTGTAAGACTTGGAATCTTTGCTGCCACTGCCGGAACCCTTCTTGTCCTTGCCAGATCTGCTGCTCTTTTTGTCCTTGCCAGATCTGCTGCTGTTGCTCTTCTTCTTGGGCTTGCCGTATTTGTCGCATGGTTTTCCGTCCCATCCAACCGTGCCACATTGCTTGTCAAGAAAGATCTTTCCTCGACTTCCGGGAAGCTCACTGTCAGGAAAGCAGTCGCCAAACTCTTCCACATATTTTTGAACCGCACTGGCAGACACTTCCATGAGCTTGAAAGGTTTGCTATCTCTTCCAGTCTTGTGACAAATCTTCACTTTTTTACCCCCCGTGCGAAGGTACTTGGATTTTTTGGATTTGCTGTCCTTGGAGTCGCTACTACCGTCATCTTTGTTCAAGGGCATTTGCAGGCAGTATCCACGGACGCAGACAACGGGATCACAAGGTGGTGCAAAGCAGCGAATTTGAGGACATTCGCTGTCCACTTTGCATTTTGTTTTGAAGCTCAAGTCCTTTTTGGAGCCACTCTTGGAGGATCCAGACTTCTTGAAGTATTTCTTCTTTTTGGATCCCGAGCCACTCTTGGACCCCGACCCGTCACTGGATTCGTCGCTTTTGCCCGACCCAAAGTCAGGCAAGGGCTTTCGCTGTTTCTTCGCGTCACCGCTGTCACTGCTGCTGTCGCCGCCGCCGCCGCGAGATTTGACGCAAGTGGTGATACAGTCCGCTTTCTTTTGAATGGCGACCAATTGGTAGGCCAGGACGGGATCCATACAGGTTGGTTCGTCGCAGTCTCGGTTGGGGGTGGGGTCGACTAAGACACCAAATCCATCGCCGCAATTGCAAGGACAGGCGTCTTTGCAGGATCCATCCATGATTTGGGCTTCGGAACATCCAAAGGCAAGTTTTGACATGCCAAATAGATCGCGTTCTGCTGCCATGGTCGGGGCCACGAGGAGGCCGCAGAAGGCCAAGAGGGTGGTGGAATATTTCATGCTGCTGGTGCTTATGAAGGTATTGGGGGGTGAGGACAATTACTAACTTAAATTGTGAGCTCGATTGGTGAGCCAGAAACAAGGAGGGTCTCCCAAAAAGATCCATCTTTCTCATTGCAGCTGGGTGCAGGCCTGCGTCGAAGGGTTCTGGAAATCATATTAGCCCTCCTGCTTGGATACCCTTCCTTGGTAGCCACCAGGCGAAATCAATTTCGGCAATCGAGGTACTGGTCCTTGGCAGGATTGCCTGAGGTTACAGTCCAAGCCTTCACCTCTATTTGAAGCAATCGTGAGGTTCCAAGCGAAAGATCGATATTGATGGTGGAGCTGATTGGGTTCTTGTGACCGTTAGAAACCGCACCCAACCATGTCTCGGCTTCAAAACTGCGTCATGCTGTTCGTCATTCTGAGGATATTTCGCTTGGCTTTGGTTTCTTAAGTCCCATGGCATCACCCAGATAATATCACCTTGTCGCTGGTTATTAGGAAAGGTGAAGTTGAGTGGACAACAAGACATTGCCTTGTTCTCAAGTCATTCTTGGGATGAGCCAGCCAGTACTGCACACTGCACACTGCACAAGAGCTGTGCTCCCTTACTGCAACATGTAGCTAGCTAGACTACCCTCCAGTACTTTAGTCCTAGCTAGCTAGCTACCGGTAGAGCTAGCTAGTAGAGTAGAGCGCTATTATTTCTGAGCAGTAGTCCACATGACATTGTAGTACGAGCTGAATAGCTGAGAATAACTGTACCGGTCCGACCGGTCATAGAGCCTTCTGACTTGCTGCTATTGTTTAGGAGCATCGGTACCTGATCGCGGTCATTCAGAGTCAGTGCAAGAATCGACCTTCTTGAGGGAATTAGAGTCCCATCCGGTCTTAATAAAAGGTTCCGCTTGGCCAACGGTACCTGTCAAGACCAGCCCAAGATCCAAACTAACTCTGAAAAAGATCCACTGGTCCAAGGTGTGGCGAAGTTAGTTACTAGCTAGTAGTTGTGCCTGAGAACATTGCAGCTCTTGGCTGGTCAGGGGCAATGATAGAAGCTAACTTCTAAGCTTCCACAGCGGCATTTCCTTTGAAACTTGAAAGTGCTACTATTACAGCCAAAGCAAGAAGACTCACTCACTCGGGCTGCATGCAGGGGAGCGAGGAGGAGTAGCTAAAAGCACGCGGGGGAACAATGGCTGATGGGAGACCGTTCCGTGAGTGATGAGCCCTCGGTGGAGGAGGTGACCTGAGGATTTCCGGCTATTGTTTTTTGACTGGTCAGCAGGAGAGGGTCTCACTCTTGTCGCTGCTGTGTTGTGGCTGATGGCTCTCGTGTCTCGCGGCAAACATCGCCTTCTTGCAGCCACCAAGCGAACCACTATCTAGCTACCTGAGGGCTACTACCTGAGTAGTACCAGCACCTTTGTTTGCTATAACAAGCAACCAGGCAGAGCTTGAGCGATCCTCCAGGCACAATACCAGCTTTGATGGCTGCATGGTGCGAAAGAAAGCCAAGCAAGGAACAGTTGAAGCATTAGGTTTGACTGTACCGCATCTCTCGGGTGGTTGGTTCAGTGTAAGATTCGGTCCTACTAGCTAGCTAGAGCTGACTAGCAAGTAGTGTACCACTGGTGGTTGTTCCTTTTCTTCCCTCGGCTGTTTGCCTTCGATGCAATGAAAGTCTTCGTCCTGTACCGTACTGGTGCCAGGATACCGGGAACCGAATCATGAACCATTCCCGGTTGTCATATAGGGTTAGTGTGGGCCTCGACATCCATCCATCCATCCATCCATCCATCCTTCATCAGATTCTGTCTTCGAGCCAACAAACACAAGAAGCATCAAGTCGAGCCCAAAGTTGTCTAGCTAGCTAGAGCAGAAGATCCAAGATGGCCACTGCAACAATAACGACAACTGCTGAATCTACTACTTCCAATTGTAATAATGTGTTGACAGGAACGTACCGGATTGTCTATCAAGAAAGCAACGGCGTCGGCAATGAACCCGTTTTCTTTTTGGGAACCACCGAACAATCCAAGACCCTTCAAGACGGCATGTTGGCCATTTGGATGGGCAAGGCGGAACTCACATTTCACAACAACAGTGACAATACTGCCACCATTTCGACATGGGAACAAGACGACGACACCAAGCCGCGCTATTGGGTGCCGGCCGGTGAATTGACGGCTGGTAAAGAACTTGGGCAACAATTGTTCGAATGGAGACCCTCACCGCACCAAACCGACAATTCGTTGTTTCAAGAGTACGGACGACCCAAGGACGACAAGGCGGCGTTTGACACGCAACATCCCGAGCGTAATTTCATCGAGTTTACCATTCACGAGAGTTTGGTATCATCAAGCGACAAGATAGATGGACACGAGTGGGAATTTGTCAGCCCGGAGACATTGACACAACTGGCGGCGACTTCTTGTAAGAGAGCTCATTTTCATACCACGAGTCCACAACAACAACAACAGGAGGAGGAGGAGGAACCTAGGGAATATGACTCGTTCATTCTATGCCGGCAACACGACTTTGACCATGTCAAGGACCTGTTACTGGCGTCAGTCAAGGAAAACTACTAGCTAGCTTGCGTACTTGTTATAATTTAGTTGCTCTTAGTAGTATTTCTCAGGTGTTACAAAGCACGTCATGAGTGCTACCTCCGGTAAATGTACAGATCGTTGGCTTCAAATACAACCAACGAGTCGAGTCGCAATTAAAACATAGGAGACAAAGTAACCATAAAGGTGAACAAAACCCCAAAGAGTCGGATTGGATGGTTGGCTCCCGAATTCGATTCTATACCATTGTCGTCATGTTGTTGCATAGGATGCTGCTGCTGTTGGTCATATTAGTATTGCTGTGAGTGGCGTTGTGCATGCTGCAATTGACCAATATTTGCCCACCCATGATATCATCGTCATCTATATCCTCGGACTCTTCTTCTTGATTACCACTCACCTCTTCCTCCTCCTCCTCAGCAGCAAAACCCTCCTGGTTATCGACGGTCCATTGGGTCAAGACCAAATCGGTGGCATCGCAATCGGCCAATATCAGATCTGCGGCATAATAGCGACCGGCTTCTCGCACGTCGCTGCCCACAGCCAGACAATACAGGACATTGTCGGCGGCCGACCAAATCTGAAATTGTCCATTGGTCGTCCAGGTAAATTGCTGTGCTGCATTGTCATTGTCACAAGCGGCCAACCCAAACGATGCTCCCGCGACAATCTCATTGTCTTGTACCGTGACACAGGCTCCCCGTTCTTCGCCACTAACCGCATTACAGTCGGCCGTATACGTGACACTGTAAATGGCCTTGGTAACGGGGTCGTATCCGAACTGCGTATCGGATCCTTCGGGTTTGCAGGAATGGGCCTGCATCCGAGCGCAATTCAAACCGGATCCAAAGCCGGCAATATCGGGGCAAAACCCATTCTCCAAGGGTTCTCTCGAATCATCCGTCAGCGAAATGGAAGGATTCCAGCCATGGGGATGTGTGGCTGTTGTGACCGCCGATAGAATGACAAAGGCAGTCAGCAAAAAGAGGGATTCGTGTTGATGCAAACGTCTTGTCATTTTCTCTGTAGACTATTATTGTGACATTGTTTTCTTTCTCTAGTAGTCTAGCTAGCTACTAGACAGAGAGGAGATGCCGATCCAATGGAATGTTTCACACGATCGATCCTTCTTTGCTCTATTCCTTCCCTTTGGATGTGGCGCACAAAATAATGGGAAAAAATGAGGATGACGTCATCGCTGTCACTTCCGTTTCCAAGCCCTTCGAGCACCCTCCGAGCCTTGGATACCTCTCAGATCCATCTGACCAACAACGTCCAAAAGAAGCCAAAGTAAATTTGTGGAATGCTCCTCTCATCACCAGAAACCTGTCCCCAATCCAATCTTTCCTCATTTTCCTACCCAGCGTGCCATGGGCTGCCTTTGGGCATGTCGCTCGCCGTGGTTATGTGCTTGCCGCTGGCTTTGACATCATTATTGCTTTCATGGCGATGAAGTGTACCGTACCTGCAGGTTGTTGATTACATCAAGTTTTATGCTGGTGACACATGGGAGGGCTTGCAATGGAGTGCCATGGACTAGATAGCATGTTGCATACTTCGCCTACAAGATAGACAGCAGCATGGGACTCCTGGTTGCTAGTCCACAATAATTCCTTCGAGCTAGTATGGCTTGGCTTGTAGTCGATGTGTTACATCACCCCATGTACCGCAACAAGGTCTTTCTATTGTCATTTGCTATTGGCACTTTCTGATAAAGCAATGGGAGCCTTATTATAGTAGAGCAACATAACATTGCTTCTTATTCAAATCTTCATTATTGCTTCCTACAACCATCACACAAGCAAATTTCACCTCGCAGCCTTGTCAATGCTGTAGCACGCGCCACAGCCAAGACCACTAACACATAGCCAGATATAAGAGTGCTGCGGCAACGACTCTACTATCCATGCAGTATTAACCCAATCACCACACAAGCAAATATTTTCAAAGTTTCGAAGTGGCAGTAAAAGCGGCGTAGCAAACAGAGTAGCCTCCAAGGGCAGCCCCAAAACTTGGCCCAAAGGTAATCTGTTGGATAATTCATTCAGAGAATCTAGCAAGTGAGACCACCAAAACACTTGCCCAGCAATTAATCACGATAAATCAGGTCCACAACACTCACCTCGACAAATTGGCCGGCATCTGCTCCCGAAGCTTGGTCCCAACAAACCTGGATACCAAAAATGGCAATAGTAGTGACAGGAACACACTCGAAGACACCGGTGTCGGTAATTGTTATCTGCCGACTGGGGTCCTCTTCCTCACTGATTGCTGGAGCAAAGCCACTTCCCTCCTGAAAGACCTGAAGCAGCAGATCCAAACCAACATCGGCACCAACAAGAGCACCAATACAGTTCGACAGTATCTGATAATCTGCAAGAGTTCCTTCATACCAAGTAGACTTTAAAAAGTAGGAGACGGCTGCAGCTGCACTCAATTGTATCCCAGTCCAGGTGTCACCTTGACTAAATTGGAGCTCTCGCTGACGAAGATTCCCAGTCGGATAGGCACATGCTGTATAATTCGCATTGAATTGAGCCAAGGGAGGGGGGGAAAGTTTAAAAGCTTCTGCAAGACTATTGCTCTTGTCGCTATCAGCATCGAGCCCCATGAAGTCTCTGTTCCGTGTCATCCCTGTCATGGTCCTGATATCATCAAGGTACACTTCAGCATCAAAACCATCCGCTACTATGGCTTCAGCAGCACCTCTAACACAACTCACAGGAAAGCAGCGCCTTTTACCAAAAAGACTAGTTTTGATGCAATCCCAGTTTTGGGGGCAGTCAATTTCTGAACCACACTCTTGAGCCGACACAGGCATAAGGAGAAGGGAAAAGGCCAGGGCCGCAACCCATTGTCCCACGGTGACACGCCCAAGGCAGAATAACATTGTTGCCGCGGCTAGTACTCCAGTCGAAAACTGAATGAATCAGATGTTCGGCAAGTTGTGAACTTTGCACCAACAGTGGAGGTTTTTGGAAGGTGATGGCCGTCCTTTGCAGCGTTGTGTTTCATCACTTGAACACTCATCTTACTTCCGCACAACCGTTCAACCGCCACAAAAACGAATGGAGAATTAAATCTGTGAGCACAGCCGTGATTGCCCGAAGTGCAGCAGGTGCTCGAAGACATTGTGCTTCTACCGTCGGTGGACCTTTGGCGGCTGTATTTATGCTGTATTTGATCATGCTTACGATGTACGCGGAGTGCAAGAACACGAGGTTGTCGGAAAGAGGTGCACGTGCCGCCCAGAAGCAATTCAGGCAAAGGTGACATCTTTCGGGCTGCGTTGGTATTTCTGGGCCATCTTCTTTGTTTGGTCCGAACCCGTTACGGAGATCCAAGTCAGGTGCGCGTACAGCTGTAGGCAGACGTTGCGAAAGGGTTCACCGATGCAATCAACTTCCGCTGTCGCTTTGCAAAGGTGCGCTGTCAACAGTCAGTCACTTCGTCCCGAAACTTGCTGCCGAGAGAACAACCAAGATGCAAGACTGAAGGCTGAACGGACCGACTTCAAGCCAGGATAATTTGCGAGAGAGAAAGCCACCTGCAGCGAAGGGCAACAAATCGGAAACGTACTAGTACCAGGTACTTTGCGAGAGAGAAGCTCACAGTTAGCCACGGGAACTACTCTGGCCAGCTCGATCCATTTCTTTTCTACATTCCCAAAGGGAACTAACAACTAACCAATTTCCTACTAATACGCAATGTACTGCACGATAAAGCTTTCTCCACGGAGATTGTTCGTACTGGTACTTCGCCAGTCCTTGAAACGCCACCTTGGTATTCACGTCCTTTCGACTTTGACATACTCGTACTCGTACGATGTACCTCACCGTGCCTTGAAACGTTTCGAACTGCTTGGTAGAGATCAAGCAAAACCATCTAAGAGTCGCCCATCCATCAAACACAAGAATACAACTAACAACAAGTCTAAAGGAGCTACTGAGAGCTTGTCAGCTGATTGAGGCAGGCAGTATATCCAAGCACGGAAGCACCAACAGATGGGCCAAAGCTGATCTGTTGGTGGTAAGGAAGCAGAGGCAACCAAGTACAACCAAAGCATTGTGGCTGGTAAGCAAGAATCTCACGCACGCGAAGTTTATGCAGCAGCCAACCACCAGGATTTCTTACCTCAAGAATACTGTAATCGCCAGAGCCTGTCATCGTTTAAAGGGTTCGATTCGAGAACAGAATTTGAAATGATTAGTCAACTCATGGTGTGACCACTCGCTCTCGCTCTGTGTAATCTTGCTTACCATCACTAGCATCGAGAACTCCGTACTGAAAGCCAAGCGGAATCGCAGTGACAAAGGGAAGCATCCAACTGTTGCCCGGATTGACTGTATTCTGCTTAGTATCGGATGAAGTATCGGATAAAGTATCGACTAGTGTAGAATCGGTTCCCTGGACGATTTGAATCAGATAATCAAAGCCGACATCAGCACCAATCAGGGCACCAAGACAGTTGGAAACAAGTTGCAAGCCTACGCCGCCTGATGAACCCCAAGTAGACTTTCCAAAGTAGGCAATTGCAGCTGCACCACTCCACTGAATACCAGTCATAGTCAAGCTAAAAAGTCCAGTTTGAAGCTCTCGACCACGACGGACGTTTGTTGGAGGATTGGCACACGCAGTAAAGTTTGCGGTGAAGACATCAAGATTAGGTTGATTTGATGCAAATGCTTCCGATAAGAGACTGTTCTTGTCATTGTCAGCATTAAAACCCATGAAGTCTCTGTTTTTGAGGCCCGTCGCACTCCTGATGGTGCCAATGAATTCATCTGCATCAAAACCAGTTTCGAGGAAGGCCTGAGCAGCACCTTTGGCACAGCTCAAAGCAAAGCATCTTTTCTTGCCCAATCCAAATGGACCTCCTCCCATGCAATCCCAGTTCGCTGGGCAGTCAACATCAGAACTGCACTCTTGAGCTGTAACACCCGCAACAAGGACAAAAGAGATCAGGGTTGTGAATGCCAACATGTTGAAAATGGTGAAGAGATTTTTCTGAAACGCTACTGAAAGGCTTAATCGACGTTTTGAACTTTTCTTGTGGAGATTATGGGTTGGGATGGGGATGATGAGGCAACAACTGTGACCGACCCCAACGCTCGAGAAACCCTTTGCTTTTCGATGACACTTCCAGGACCGTGACTGAATTTTTTTGCTGAAGATACTCCTAGCCAGAGCCGGATCTCAGAGTTAGCTACCACACAGAGTAGCTACTAGATAGCATCCCGTTGTTTGCCGTAGTAGGTTGGGACAACCTGGACATTGGATATCAAACGAAGGTGCGCTACAAGCTGCGACCAAGGTCGCGCAACGTCTTGGATAAATGATCTTCAATGCTGCACGACCCCACCGAGCCGCAATTACAGAGGAGATACCATTCATCGGGAATCGTTTAGGTTGCAAGACGTAGTTGAGAGGTCAAATTTTAGTTACCAGTGATGCTCGAGCTCCAAACGATCTGACTGCGACTGAGTCGGTGCTCCGCTAACGAAATGATTTCTTTCCAAGAAATCGCACGGGAAGCCACTATAATTCGACTTCTCCAAACAATTGAAACCGCGAAGAGAGGCTGCCTAGCAGGCGACGTCAATATCTCCCCCGAATATTTGTCATGTTTAATACCATAAGCTGTCACTTGCTGTTACGTTACAGTGGACCCCCCTGTTGCGGACCGTCGTCTCTTACCCGCACCAATTTGGTTTCGTTGACCACGAGCGATGGCTTCAACACCCTCAGGTCCTTTTTTAGTTTCTTGCGACACATGACTCTCCATTCTGTCCACGTCGTCGTAATTCCGCACTTGTGTCGCAAGCTGTCCACAGTCTCTTGCTTGGCGGTTTGGTTGAGATTCAGAACTCGCTGTAATAAATCTTGATAGACATCAATTTCCATTTCCAACACACAACATAGTTTCTGGTATGCTTCGGTCGACAGGGGTGATGCGACATATCCCTCACTGCCATGCGAGACTTCGGCATTTTCGCGAAATTGCCCATTGCCTCCCAACAGTGCGTCCAACGCCACGATATCTTCCAATTCGTGTTCGGTTCTGACCCCAAACACTTCCTTGGTTGGGTATTTCCAAATACTCCGTTGCGCATAAAAGGCATAATTGTACAACATGTGCGGTCCGGATCCCCAGGTTCCCGATCCCTGCACCATTTCTCGTGCGAGCCAACGGCATTCGCGTCGTTCGTCCTTGGTCAAGTTGGGTCCGAATGTCCCTCGTCGCCACGGTCGTAAAATGGCTTGGGCGAATTCTTCCATGGCCGGCGAAGGAAAACAATCGTAGAGAATTCGGTTTTGAATCAGCCCCGGTTGATCCCGATGTTTTTCGGCTTCACAGCCACGGGGATGCCATATTTCGTTGCGATTGCCGTCGTTGCAGTTACCCGGATGGCTAAAGCGGTACGCCGAAATGATGCGATCGACGGGATTTCGGAGTGTGACCAAAAAGGAGGTGGATTCTTCCAATTCTTGTGTGGAATACTCCTCCAAATGAAAGTAATGTTTGGTCAAATGGGCCAAGGCGGTGGAATTGGCAAATTGCAAATCGACGCATTTTTCAAACTTTCGAGCGACTGTTTCGGGTGTGTAGTGCTTTTTGCGGGTAAAGAATAGTTTGCAGAAAATGACCGTCATGCGACGCAAACTGACACCACCCGCCTTGCCAACATGGACCAGTGTAATGGTGCGATTGGGGTTGTGCGGGATGACAATAGAAGTGGGTGTAGTGTGGTGGTGATGGCTGTCACAGCTTTGGTTGTTTTGGGGGCTTTTCCATTGGAATCCTTCTAGCAATGACAGTGTAGATGATGCTGCTGTTGATGAACTACTGAGATTGCCCTGCAGAATGGCATTTTGACGCTGAAGCAGTGGCATGAGCACGATAATGGTGTAGGTCAACCCAAGCAAGAACATCATCGTCTGGGAGAACCGAAAGAGCAAGGCAAAGACTCCGCCTCGTTCGGAAGAAGAATACGGAGACCGAGGACTCTTCATCATCTTGGGAGACATCAAAGGAGTCCGGGGACTAGTACCTGCAAGTCTCGGCATCTTGGGCATGATACGGACGGATCACTGTAGATTGTGGGGATGGACAATGACACTACTTTTGATCTGGTGATTTTGCTCTCGCCAACTACTAGGTCTCTTCTTTACTCACTGGCTCTCTAACTAGCTAATTGGCTCCTACCTGCCGTTCAAAACATGCATGGTCCGTCCAATGCATGTGCTATACTGTTACAGTGGGATCCTCAAGACGGCAATGCCAACAACTCGACTCGCTCCAAAGTTTTGATGTGATGATGGGTTGGAGGGTGCTTGCTTGGTTTCCAATGCTGCTTTTTGGCGGTCGCCGAACATAAGTCTTGTAAAAAGGCTCCTAAATCCGTTGAGACTAGACATACAAGCCAGCGATATGTTAAAATAGAAAGCAGACCTCGGGAGCTAAAATGCGTCACAAAGAGGTGAGCAAACCCACTTGGCCGTGGGAAAACCCCTGCTGGGGAGGGACACTTGGCTCATGCATGGGTTGTCCTCAAATCAAGCACTTCTCTTCTGCATCGAATCGAATCGATTCTAAAAGGTTGACGGCTCCCCAGCCCGCCATCTCAGCTAGGCCCCAATTGTATTGTATTGGATTGTATTGGATCATTCTCCCGATCTATGATACATGTAACTAACCAAGGATTTCTTTGCCTGATCCATCAACAGGCAGATCGTTTTGTTCAGAGTACTTTAGAGCCTGTCAGAATGGTGCCGTTGTGTTGGCTTGCTACTAACACTAGCTCTTAGCTGGAGCATCGTCTATGCTTGCCTGCATGTCACTCGGCTGTCTCTGAGGTTCTGCCTGCAAGCAAAGACGCACAAATTCCCGGACCGGGTCCCATAACGGATATTATGCTTGTGCCCGGAAGCTACCAGTATGCACTCCTCCCTTCTTAATTAGATAGCGGGTAATTCCCCTCTACAACGTTTCGTGCAAATCTTGAAAGCTATCCTGGTACTAGTACCGGTACATGTTCGCATACATCATCAAGCAGTAACACAAATATTCTATACTGAACCTATCAGTGTGATGCCATTGGAAGATGTTCCTAATGAGACAGTTCCACTCTGCTTTCCAACTTACTAAGCATTCCCTACGGGAGGCCAAAGAGAGCAAAAACAGTACATCATGTTCCGAAGGAAGAAAATGGAATAATCAAAGTTTGTTGCATGCCAAGACATTTCCTTGTAGAAAATACAGGACCATTATTCTATCGTCTCTCAAGACTCTATCTAAAAGTTCCGAAAGTTCCAAAGGAGAGCATATACTCACTGAGTATCTTGGCCGGCAAAGATATGAGCGTTGCGAGGATGCTGAAATTGAACCAATCGAATCATCACAGACCCGCATCTCTATTGCCCTAGTGAAAGCTACCCATCTATGTCTTGGTGGATCTCGCAAAGCCAAACCCTTTGGCCCCCGAACTGGCACTCTATTTCTTGCCCCTGATCCCACAGAACCTAGTCCTGAATTTCGCCTCTTCTTTGCTTTTTAAAAAGCCTGGCCCTCGCTGCATGGCTTCTGTAGATAATCCACCTACTCTAAACCCCCCAATCGAATCATTGGATACTGGCAAATCTCAGTTCTAGCTAGTACGACTGTACACTGTACGTGGCATCTTAGCTTCTGTAGTCTTAAACGTAAGGTAGGTGCGAAATGCCCTTTGCGAACACAATAATGACCGGTGGGATGAATTAACATGACCGAAAACTGCGCAGTCGGTGGCCTCGGTGAGGAGGTAAGGTGGAAGTTGAAGGTCACACTGCATGCAGCCAACAACACAACAACCTCGTGCAACAACACAGTTTCGAGGAGACGATACAACTAACACTTGGACAACACGGGTCCACTTTCGCTAGAGCTAGAATTCAAAAGTAGAGAGCAAAACTGGCTCAACACTCAAAGGAATCCAAATCGAGTCTCTCATCAGCATTGTACCGGCATTCCAGTATAGTCCCTGTATTATACTTAAGTCGATCTCTTTATCTCTTCTGTATCCCCCCTCCTGATCGATCTGTTAAAAGCTTACGCCAAGAGGAGCGATTGTTAACTAAAGGCTTAACGCCACGACCGACCACGATTATGAATGGCGATTCCACCAAATCCACAATCCAAGAACCAAAGGACGACATGGCCAACGCTGGCAGTCAAGCCAGTGTCATCACAACTACCAGTGACAAGGAGCCTTCCCCAACATTAAGCAGTAGTGTACAACGAATGGCCGAAGAACGCGCTGCCAAAGAAGCCGCCAGAGCCAGCATGGGACGTACAAGTTCTGCTGGGACTACTGGAACTTCTGCTGTTTGTACGAGCCTTCCTGGTGCCGTCTTGGCAAGAAGCCAACAACGACAAAAGAATGCCAAGGAAGCACGTGTGACAGCAGCCAAAGGAATGGAAAATGAGACCAAGCTTGCTAAAAGATCTGCTGCTGAAGAAGTTGCGACTGCCAGTGTCATCACAACTACCAGCAACAAGGAGCCTTCCTCAACATTAGGTGGTAGTGTACAACGAATGGCCGAAGAACACGCTGCAAAAGAAGCCGCTAGAGCGAGCATTGGACATGCAAGTTCTGCTGGAACTACTGGAACTTCTGCTGCTAGTATGGGCCTTCCTGGAGCCGTCTTGGCAAGGAGCCAACAACGACAAAAGAATGCCAAGGAAGCACGTGTGACAGCAGCCAAAGGAATGGAAAATGAGACTAAGCTTGCTCTTACAGAAAACACAACTACACAGGGTCTCGAAAGATCTGCGGAACAAGAGGCTGAAAAGATAACATCCGCTGCAATCGGTAATGGCAATGCCACAGTCGATAAATCTGCAGTTCCAAGCAAAGCTGGTGGCCGAGGACTAAAGCGAACTGAAGAAGAAAAGGCTGCCAAACAGGCCGCCAAAGCGAGCTGTTCTGGGGTTGCCAAGGATGCTAATGTCGATGCCCCTACAGCGCATACTCCAGCTGAGGACACTGCCAATCTTAAGAAGGGGTTGCAAGGAAAAAGAGGTCCTGTGGCCGTGCAGCCCGGAGCACAGTTTGTGGCGGCGAGCGGTAGTGCTACCGATGCTACTGCGGGAAGCACCACAATGATATCCACTACAGCACATGTGGGGAACTCACCAAATGCCCATATTAAAAAGCATGGGCTACACCGAAGCCCACAAGCATTTGGAGAAAAGATCGAGGCTGCTGGTGCCATCCAGTCGAATTCATCAAGTCCAGGTGATGTGGGTGTGGATGAAATTCCTACCATGGGGGGCACACCAAGACTATCAGAAGCAAATGGACAGGGCTTCACCAGTGCTGGGGATACAGCAACATCCTCGGTGGTCGTCTCAGCCAACATATCTGCGCAAACCAACATCAAGCATGGACTACGTCAAAACGCTTCAGAGTTTCAGACTAGATCCCAAAGAGGCAAAGCTATCCCAGTGACTTCTCAGCAGCTGCTCACCATCAACACGACCAGCACTCTTACCAGCAGCGTTGTCACATTGAGGGGTCTCCGGAAAAATCAGGCTGTCACTTCTCAAACCGAGTCGACAGTAGTCGAAGGTCCAAAGGAATCTTCTGTAAATGAAGATTTGGAAGCTGGTTCGGGACAAGACACTCTGCCACCTCAAATGATTTCAGAAACCACTACTAACAATGACCCCAATGCTGGACTGGTAGAAGCGAGGCCAGTACTAGATGGCTCCGATTGCCCCATCCTTCCAGAAGCTCAAGAAGTGGATGATGCAGGCTTAGAAGCAGAGCTGGAAGCAAAGCGCATAAAGGAACAAAAAGAAACAGAATGTCGAAGATATGGCATGTGTATCATTGCTATATCACTGCTGGTTCTTGCTGTTGGACTTGGATGGGGACTTTCTACCACGAAGAATGAAATCGTTTTCTCCACAGAGGCCCCTACAGTCTATTTGTCCATGGAGCCCTCTGGAGTCCCATCCTCTTCCCCCACCAGCCAATTGGATTTTGTCTTTACAGAGCTTCCAAGCTCTACGCAGGCACGTATTCTGAATGGAAGCAACCCTCAATACGAAGCATGGAATTGGCTATCAAATCACAAGAATCTCACTAGTCTGGAAGACTGGAGGATGAAACAACTCTTTGCTTTGGCCACATTCTACTATGCATTTGAGGGGCCCAACTGGCCTGCTGATATCAGGAATGATTGGATGAAGGATGAGGGCAAGTTTGAGGATGAGTGCCTATGGTTCTCCAATGAGTTTGGGTCACTTTCCCCTGAAGGCTATTACAAGGAGCGCAGGACATCATTTGAGGTTGAGCCATGCAACTCGGACAGAAGATTTCAAAGCCTTACACTCGCAAACTTGCAGCTTAGCGGTTTAGCCCCAACTATTCCACCTGAGATAGAGCTTCTAACTGACTTGGTTGTCTTGGCGTTGCCCTTGAATGACATCAGTGGTTCTTTTGATGACATCTTGCCATCTGAGCTGTTCACCAAAGAATTAAAGGCACTGAATCTTCACAACAATGAGCTCACAGGGAAACTGCCAACTGAAATTGGTCTGCTGACAAGTTTGACAGATCTGACTCTTAGTATGAACTCCTTCTCTGGGAGTTTGGCAACCGAGCTTTTGCTTCTGAAAAACATGGAGAGATTCTTCATTCAAGAGAATTCATTCTCAGGTTCCTTGCCAAGTGAGCTTGCGCTCATGTCCAACATGAAAATACTTGCCTTCAAGCAGAATGGCTTCATAAGTAGCATACCTACTGAGCTTGGGGCTTTGGACAGCATCGAGGTTTTGTCTATTGATTACAATGCAATCACTGGCTTTCTTCCAACTGAGCTTGGTCTTATGACCAGCTTGACTGAACTGTATGTTTATGTCAACTCTCTCAATGGCACAATACCGTCTGAGCTTGGAAGGCTAACCAGGTTGGAAGATTTGAGGATATATCAAAATGCCTTTAGTGGCTCTTTGCCAAGTGAGATTGGGCTGATGACAAGCCTGACTGGCTTCCAGCCTGCCGAAAACTCTCTGACTAGTACCATCCCTTCTGAGCTGGGAAGACTGACCAGCTTGGAAAAACTGTACTTGTTTCAGAATGATTTCACAGGTTTTTTGCCGAGTGAGCTTGGTCTTATGACCAGTATGAATGATTTTCAGCCTTCTGTGAATTCCTTCAGTGGTACCCTTCCATCAGAGCTTGCAAGGATGACTGGCCTGAAAAGAATGTCCATGTATCGCAATGCTTTCACGGGCCCTTTACCAAGCCAGCTAGGACAGATGACCACCATGACAAAGCTGCAGATTTATGGGAACTCTTTCAATGAGAGCATGCCATCTGAGCTTGGAAGGTTGAAGAACCTGGAAGAACTATCCCTTTATGAGAATTCCTTCACAGGATCTCTTCCAACTGAGCTTGGGCTGATGTCCAGCATGACTGAGCTTGATGTCCATGCGAACTCTCTCAGTGGCAGGTTGCCATCTGAGCTCAGAAGTTTGGCTAAATTGGAAAAACTGCACATACATGAGAATGCTTTCACAGGATCTCTGCCAAGTGAACTTGGACTGTTGAGTCAGTTGGAGCAAATGTACATTTATGACAATGCATGTGCTGCGTCTCTGCCGAGTGAAATTGGGATGTTGACACAACTGGAAAGGATGTACCTACATCTTAATGCACTCACTGGAACGTTGCCGAGTGAGTTTGGTCTCCTGACCAACATGAAGGATTGTCTTGCCTTTCACAACTACTTAAATGGCAGCATACCATCTGAGATCGGAGGACTAACAAGTTTAGCGAGGCTGCACCTTTGGGAGAATGACTTCACTGGTACCTTACCAAGCGACATTGGGCTCATGACACGCATGACTGATTTCCAGCCGGCCCTAAATGCTTTTGGTGGCCCCATCCCATCTGAGCTTGGGCTTTTGACAAGCTTGGAAGACCTACGAATTTTCCACAATGCGTTCCAAGGATCTTTACCAACCGAGCTTGGGCTGATGACAAGCATGAAAGAGTTTCATGCTTATGAAAACTCCTTGAATGGTACCCTTCCATCAGAGCTGGGCAGGCTGGGCAGTTTAGAACACATGGAAATTCACGAAAATGCTTTCACGGGCCCTTTGCCAACAGAGCTTGGACTGATGACCAGCATGACTGAGCTTGATGTTCATGAGAACTCTCTCAGTGGCACTTTTCCATCTGAGCTAGGATGTTGAAAAGCTTGGAAGCACTCTTCCTTTGGGAGAATGAGTTCACTGGCCTTTGCCAACTGAACTTGGGCTCTTGACACGCATGACTGATTTCCAGCCTGCCCTGAATGCTTTTGGTGGACCCATCCCATCTGAGCTTGGGCTTTTGACAAGAATGGAAAACTGCGAATTTTCCACAATGCGTTCCAAGGATCTTTACCAACCGAGCTTGGGCTGATGACAAGCATGAAAGAGTTTCATGCTTATGAAAACTCCTTGAATGGTACCCTTCCATCAGAGCTGGGCAGGCTGGGCAGTTTAGAACACATGGAAATTCACGAAAATGCTTTCACGGGCCTTTGCCAACAGAGCTTGGACTGATGACCAGCATGACTGAGCTTGATGTTCATGAGAACTCTCTCAGTGCACTTTTCCATCTGAGCTAGGATGGTTGAAAAGCTTGGAAGCACTCTTCCTTTGGGAGAATGAGTTCACTGGCACTTTGCCAACTGAACTTGGGCTCTTGACACGCATGACTGATTTCCAGCCTGCCCTGAATGCTTTTGGTGGACCCATCCCATCTGAGCTTGGGCTTTTGACAAGAATGGAAAACCTGCGAATTTTCCACAATGCGTTCCAAGATCTTTACCAACCGAGCTTGGGCTGATGACAAGCATGAAAGAGTTTCATGCTTATGAAAACTCCTTGAATGGTACCCTTCCATCAGAGCTGGGCAGGCTGGGCAGTTTAGAACACATGGAAATTCACGAAAATGCTTTCACGGGCCCTTTGCAACAGAGCTTGGACTGATGACAGCATGACTGAGCTTGATGTTCATGAGAACTCTCTCAGTGGCACTTTTCCATCTGAGCTAGGATGGTTGAAAAGCTTGGAAGCACTCTTCCTTTGGGAGAATGAGTTCACTGGCACTTTGCCAACTGAACTTGGGCTCTTGACACGCATGACTGATTTCCAGCCTGCCCTGAATGCTTTTGGGGGACCCATCCCATCTGAGCTTGGGCTTTTGACAAGAATGGAAAACCTGCGAATTTTCCACAATGCGTTCCAAGGATCTTTACCAACCGAGCTTGGGCTGATGACAAGCATGAAAGAGTTTCATGCTTATGAAAACTCCTTGAATGGTACCCTTCCATCAGAGCTGGGCAGGCTGGGCAGTTTAGAACACATGGAAATTCACGAAAATGCTTTCACGGGCCCTTTGCCAACAGAGCTTGGACTGATGACCAGCATGACTGAGCTTGATGTTCATGAGAACTCTCTCAGTGGCACTTTTCCATCTGAGCTAGGATGGTTGAAAAGCTTGGAAGCACTCTTCCTTTGGGAGAATGAGTTCACTTGGCACTTTGCCAACTGAACTTGGGCTCTTGACACGCATGACTGATTTCCAGCCTGCCCTGAAATGCTTTTGGTGGACCCATCCCATCTGAGCTTGGGCTTTTGACAAGAATGGAAAACCTGCGAATTTTCCACAATGCGTTCCAAGGATCTTTACCAACCGAGCTTGGGCTGATGACAAGCATGATAGAGTTTTATGCTTATGAAAGCTCCCTCAGTGGAACCCTACCATCAGAGCTGGGCAAGCTGACCAGTTTAGAACACATGGAAATTCACGAAAATGCTTTCACAGGCCCTTTGCCAACAGAGCTTGGACTGATGACCAGCATGACTGAGCTTGATGTTCATGAGAACTCTCTCAGTGGCATTTTTCCATCTGAGCTAGGATGGTTGAAAAGCTTGGAAGGACTCTTCCTTTGGCAGAATGAGTTCACTGGTACCTTACCAACTGAGCTTGGGCTGATGTCCAGCATGACTGGTTTTCTTGCCTCCAGCAACTCTTTGAATGGTGGCATACCATCTGAGGCCGGAGGATTGACCGGCTTGGTAAGACTGTACCTTTGGGGGAATGAGTTCACTGGCACTTTGCCAACTGAACTTGGGCTCTTGACACGCATGACTGATTTCCAGCCTGCCCTAAATGCTTTTGGTGGACCCATCCCATCTGAGCTTGGGCTTTTGACAAGCTTGGAAGACCTACGAATTTTCCACAATGCGTTCCAAGGATCTTTACCAACCGAGCTTGGGCTGATGACAAGCATGATAGAGTTTTATGCTTATGAAAGCTCCCTCTGTGGAACCCTTCCATCAGAGCTGGGAAAGCTGACCAGTTTAGAACACATGGAAATTCACGAAAATGCTTTCACGGGCCCTTTGCCAACAGAGCTTGGACTGATGACCAGCATGACTGAGCTAGATCTGCAGGAGAATTCTCTCAGTGGCAGTTTTCCATCTGAGCTGGGAAGATTGACTCAATTGGAAAAAATGTATCTTTCTGACAATGCCTTCACAGCTTGCCTGCCAAGTGAAGTTGGGATGTTAGCTCAATTGACACGAATTTACCTTGACGACAATTCCTTCACATGTCCTCTGCCAACTGAACTTGGGATGTTAAGTCAATTGGAACGAATGTACTTCCACCGAAATGCATTCACTGGCACTTTGCCAGGTGAACTTGGCCTAGCAACAAGCATGGAAAGAATGTACCTGTATCTGAATGTACTCACTGGCACTTTGCCAAGTGAGCTTGGCCTAGCAACCAGCATCGAAAGAATGTCTCTTTATGAGAATTCCTTCACAGGATTCTTCCCATCCGAGTTTGGAAGACTGACCAGCATGATTAGTATGAGTCTTCGAAGCAATTCACTTTCTGGTTCCCTGCCAACTGATGCTGGGATGCTGACTCAAATGACATTGCTAAGCCTGAGAAGCAATGCATTTGGTGGACCGTTGCCCAGTGAAGCTGGGTTGCTTACACAGCTGTCGGGTCTGTGGCTCAATGATTGTTCATTCTCTGGGTTTATTCCCAGCGAGCTTGGGCTGATGGAATCAATACAGACACTGAACCTCAGCAACAACTCCTTTGTTGGTTTGGTCATTTCCGAATTGGGGCAGCTCGAAAGTCTTCAGGAACTGGATCTTTCATCCAGTCCACCCTCCCTGAGAGGACCATTTCCGTTTGGTTCCTTGCCCAGCAGCCTGGGTTACCTGAATATCTCTGGCAGTCCTGGTCTGATAGGGACCATCCCAGAAGAGCTCTGTTTCCTTCAAAATTCCTCTTGCTTTTATGATGAGGAAGAGTGTTCGATAGACTTTGATTGTTCCAATTTGCTTTGTGGATGTGATTGCGAATGTTGATGCATGGGTGGTTCTTGCTGAGAGTTCTCCTTTTTAAACGATATATAATACATTTGACTTTTGTCTGCTGCACATCATTATTGACAATTCTTTGTGCCAGCAAATTAAGGCAACCGCAGGCCTCAACAAAATTCCGGGCTGCCGACTACTCAGCGGATGCCAAATTTTTGATTGCGCCAGCAATAACCCATGCATCGGCTCGTCGCTACGCATACCGGTAGACAGTTCTTACAGGCCACGAACATGCTGTACTCCTGCACCGAAACACGAGTGGTTTTTGCACGTAGACCCACCCCGTGACGAGCTAACAGGGTCGTCTGGATATAGGTAGCTGCATTGAGAACTACGCTAGCTGGTTGGGATTGTAGGTTCGAAAGGATTAATTAAATGGCTACACGAGCGAATAGCTTGAGGGAAAACTCGGAGAGGACTCTTTCGCTCGCGACGATCGAGGTTCCATTGCAGAGGGGCTACTAGTTGATTCGATAATTGGCGCTGATCAAATTCAATCATTTTCGCACTGGATGCTCCTTCCCCGTCTTGACGAGAACAAAAGCTCTCGAGCCTTGGTGGCTACCGTCGATTTCCTACGGTACAACTCGATTGTTGCCCGTTTTCTTGCTCCCCATTTCGTCTCGCAATCGAGGTCATGACTTTTAAAATTCCGTTTTGAAGAAAAACACGAATCATCATTTAAGTCAAAAGGAACCCCCTCGCTACGGCGTAAATGGCGACAAGACGACTTCGTCCATTTGCAATTGATTCTCACACTCGGATCTCCACGTGGACCACATCGATTCGGTATTTTGGGCAATTCCGCACTTTTGTTGCAAATCCATCATGGATTCTTCTTTTTGATAATCCGGTAGATTGGCCACTCGTTTCAAAATGGTCTCGTACTGTGCAATTTCCTTGTGCAAGACACAACAGAGTTTCTGGTAGGCTTGTGCCGACACGGTCGGAATGACGACCGTCTTTGGGGTTGGCAAGACGGCGCCACCGTCGCCTCCCATGAGCAAATGCAACCATCGCAAATCGTCCGCTTCGTGTTCGGCTCGTACAGCCAAAATTTCGTGGGCTTTTAAATTACTTCGTACGGTCTTGTCGGCGTAATATTCGTAATTGTGAAACGCGTGGGGCGCCAACGAAATGTCATTTTCGTTTTCTCCCATGGCAAACTCCCGGGCCATCCATCGACAATCGTGTTTTTGTTGTTGTGCCGTTTCAATCGTTGGTTGTTGTTTCAATTCGTCCGACCATGGAAACCGTGTCGCTTGACAAAAGGCTTCGGGTTGTGGTTGGGGAAAGCATTTTATATAAAAAGAATATTGTTGCGTCCCGGGCATGTTCCAGTATTGTTTCGTCATGCACCCCCAGGGTTGTTGGGGTTGTAAGGCAGCGTCGGGAGTACACGAAAGAGGATGCGCCTCGGCAAAAATAGCGAGCATGCGATCGACGGGATTGCGAAGGGTAAATAAAAAGGTGGTCGATTGTTGCAGTGCCGTGTCTTGAATGGCACCCAAATGAAAGTAATGTTTGGCTTGTCGGGACAATGGTGAAAGTTTGTTGCGACTGCCTGTAGTCGTTGTTTCCAGACAGGTTTTTAACAATTCGTGTGTAGGATCATTGGCAAATCGTTCCTGACAAGAGACTTGCGGACAGATTTCCATGAGTGATCGACCACCGGTATGACCGACATGCACCACAGTAATGGTTCGATTGCGACGTGAAAACGTGCGTGCCAAGTGTTCGTCGGCGACCAGTTTGGGATCTCGTGTGGGTGCCGGCGTGTGTCGCAAAAAGGACGAATGCTTATGTCCTGCTCCTTGTTGTTGTGAGGAGCTCTGATCGACCCGCCAGAGTTTTTTGGAGGTTTCATTCCACGATAGTGAAGGCAGTGACACATTGGACAAGTAGTCGGAAACAGTAATGACCAAATCGCCATCTTGGACCTTGTCGTAGAAAAAGTATCCCGTGTCCAACATCCACGGCACCACCACGGTCAGTACCAACCCAATGGCCACTCCCAGACACAACCCTCGCACTAATTTGACGGTAAAGTCATAGCAGATCCAATACATGGGAGGCGGTGGTGGGGGCACAAAGCGTTTTCGAACTTTTGGAACGGCAGCAGTGCCTGTAGCAGTCGGTCGTTTGCGTGCCGGGGCGACTGTTGTCTTGCGAATGGCCGGTTTCAAGGGTTTACCGTTGCGACCGGCGGCTGGTCGTGTTCGGTTAGATGGTGGTGGTGCTGCTCCACCTGCCCTCAAAGTGGCAGGAGCCGCCCGAGATCGAGAGGCCGTCTTTCGAGCGGTCGCCGTCGTCTTCATGCTGCTGGCGGCTGGAGAAGGAGTGCTACTTTTCTTGCTGCTGCTACTACTACTGGATTTGGGTGAGACTTTCTTCTTGGGAGGCATGCCTTCCAATGGGTACAAACAAGCGAGTCAAGAGGAGGGGTGTCTGTACCGGTCCTCTCTTCAATTGTTGTTGCGATGACCGTCTGTTGTGAGAAATGAGGGCGGTGGTGATGTTGGACTGAAATGGATCTTTGCGGACCAAAAGGGTCATTTATTTGGGTCATCTTTTGATGAATCTTCTTACACTCGATTCGATTCGATTCGATGACGAATGATGAATCGAATCTTTGCAATAATATTATTGTTGCAGCCTCATTTTTTGCTGGATCCAGAGTGGAGATCTTTCCCAAAATCATTCTACTACCGGTAGGAGTACTAGCTAGTAGCACCTGCACCTCGGGGTAAAAGGTTGGCTTTGAGAAAAAAGTAAAACAAAAAGTGAAAAAAACTGAACGTCTAATAACGGATTCAGACGAGATGTGCTTGAGGACTACCCACGAGCTAAGGCTCGGGTATTTCCCACAGTCAAGTCTGCTCACCGGCCATTTGGTGATTTTGATGTTGGATCAAAGATGATCAAAGAGAACACTGTCTCAAAAAGGAGACAGTCTCACATAAACACTTACTGTCTCCAATTAGAGGCAGCTGTCTCACCTGACTCAAGTTGGAGACAGTTTTCAGGCGGCTTGGGAAATAATAGGTGCTATAATTGCATAGTAACTATAGTTTTACCCCAAATCCTAGATCAAATTATGTAGCTGTCTCCTTTTTGGATACCGCCGTCTCCTAATTGAGACAGCCATCTCTAAAAAGGAGACAGCTGAAAGAGACAGTCTCCATTTAGAGACAGGTGAGCCAAGTGGAACTCAGTTTATTCCAATTTTAAATTCCAATAATTTACTCCCTTTTTCGCTCATTTACCTCGAGGTACTGGTAGTAGGCATGTAGAAGTACCAGTATCCAGCTCTAGCTGGCAGACACGGTAGTTCGCATAACAGAACATAAAAGGATTGGTACAGAAAGTACAGCAGGACCGCTGTACCGCCATCCGCCCAACCGTACACTACCGCTGTAGAGCCGCCGTAGAGCATTAGCCAATCAGAATCGTTCGATCGGCTGTGACGTCAGTGACGTCACTGACGTCAGTCGCACACGATTCAATATTTCGCATCTCTGTGTCAGCTCGATCAGTCTCTCGTCGTGTTATTAGGATGTGTTTTCGAAAGACCGACAGAGCATGCATCCAGAGGATTTCATCCAGAGGATTTCGAATTTGAGCGAGATAGTGAAGCAAGACAACATAACCGAGGTCATCCCATTGCACTACGCTAAAAGCTAGTGTAAAGATCTTTCGAGTGTTTTGTGTTTGAGAGAATGAAAGTTATGAGAGAGATTAGAAAGCTATGAAAACTAATCAACGAGAGAGATCACCATCAAAGGATCGTAGATCTGGTCTCCCGCGAGAGACTATAAAGTGTGATAGAGTATTACAGTGTTAGCTAGTAAAACTGCAGCTTATTGAGGGGTAATTTGGTTTTGGATTAAGCTGTAAAGCAAAAGTGAGGATTTTCTCGAGACTGATATCAAGGTAACAAAGTCAAAGTGTATTGACATCAAGTTCAATTGACTTGAAGTGAGTTAACACCTGCAACAGAGAAGAGGTGCGCAGAATCAGGCTCTAGCTACATCTGAGAAGCGCACCTGAAGGTAGGATACCAATCTACAAGGTAGGTTATCGATTAAAGTCGAAGGTCGACCCTACGATACAAATCGTGAAGGGAGGTTGCGGATTATGCACCGAAGCTTCTGGTTCCCCATGAAACAGTACTTACAAATCTGTTAAAGGCATGCTCAATGATCCAGTACGGCCCGTTTAACAAACCTACACCCTCCGTTGTTCACAATGCGTGTGGTGGACACCGTGCATAACTTGAAGCATGTCTGGGTCATTGGTAATTAAAAAGGATCCGCTTTAAATAGTTCTTTCCCTCCGAACAAAGATGTTTACCATATAAAGCAAGATCCAGTACCAAGCCGAATGGAAGGGCAATTCCTACTGAACGGTCATGCAAAGCTCCAAAAACACTGCAAACGTGTTCCAAATTAAGAGTTCTAGGATACTAATCACTAAGTACAGTTCGGGAAACTAGACCAAAGAGGGGAAGATTGGGATAATAATTGGGGTTAGAATTTTAAGGATACTATGGCGAATACTGCAGCGAGGGGTTTCGAACAACAACAATCGGAGACAAGATTGTCATGGTAACAGGAATAAAAGGGAGAAAAGGTTACCGAATAAGTAACTGAACATCGCATCGATAGACAAGGTGCGGCAAGAAAACAGGGTGGCATTGGAAGCAAAACAGCAACTCGGGAAGGCAACCAAACAATGACGGAAGAGGTAACAGCCGCCATGGTAGCCAGCCAAAAGAGAAGGAATGAGGGGAAAGCAAGGCAAGGACCCCCTGGATTTGGGAGCTAGCATGCCAAATGGCAGCTTTGGCTCTAGTTTGGGACCTTGGCCACCTACAAGCCCAAGCTAAGCTTCACCCCGGACGGCGCCTTCTTTCTTCTTCTCTTGGGGGCTCACCATCATCTTCACCACCCATCACCAAGGCATCGATGCGGACTCCGTGCAAGGATGGCCTCTTCTACTTCTGAGCATGAGGCTGTGCTCTTGAACACAACCTGCTGCCTCGCCAGCTATAGATACGCATCAATGTTACGGTGCAAAATCCTCTCAGCATCAGGAGTTCCTCCTCCAAATCCCTTTTCGGCAAATTTCTTACCACTCCCGCGTTGCATGGAGTACCGGCCAGTCATGTTTCCATGCTTGGCTACTCTATTCTCAAAGCTAATTGGGGAGGCACCATTAGGATCCGTGCTTCTTCTCACTTTGGTGGACAGCGCTGTCACTCGGGTCAAGAACCCTGCACCCAAGTTATGCCAGCCATCTTTGCTCTTGGCAGAATTCAGACAGATCCCTTCCTATGTGTAGCTCCACTGTCTCGGCTCGCAGTCAGAGTACTCCGTGGCCGTAGCGCACGTTCATGTCATTCACACAGACCGAAGGACGTTCAGCCTGTAGCAATTCGAAGCCAGTTATTCTTCAGCCGAGCACAGGACAGCCCTGCTCTATCATATCTCAGGCCTCATGGTAGCAGACCCTTCTCTTTATCGTTGTCTAGCCGTATGCAGACATATGTCCGTCCTTTATTGGGCGGTGGCAGTCAATCCACAATCTGCTTCGCTCCCCACTTGTGGGTTGATAATCTCTCCAACCTTACTGATCGCACAAATGGGAAGGGGCAGAGCTGTCTCACCACCCCCTTACTCCGCAACAACCTATCTTTCATCACGTTCACCTGCGAGTTGAGCAGCCTCTACTTGTGCGACTCTGCGATCAGTCATCTTCTCCTTTGGGGGGCACTATTGCTACTACTTGTCATGTCGAGCGAGACCTTTTCGAGTAACTTCATACCGATGTGACAAGTGATGAGTGGTGAAGTCGAGTCTCCGTCCCGCATTTCTCCGCATACAACCAGGAATACTCCTCTTAACGACATGGTCTGAGCAGAGCACTGGCCTCTGCAGACACTAGTTAAGCGGCGCTTGTTCAGAGATGCCGCGACAGACCTGCTGCGTGCTCATCCCAAAGTGGATCTGATTGAAGCTGGTTTCGCATGGGCAATTGATCCTTCATGCAGCTACCCAAGACAGAGCACCTTGCTTAGAGAAGTTACGTGACGGCGAGATGGTGTCGCATTCTTGATTCTGTGCGTCAAGATGTCATGATGGCCAATTGTGCATAAGGCAAAACGCACCTCATATGCTATACGTGCTCGCGTGCCTTCTTGGTGCTGCACTCCTATGACTCGTATACAGGAGTGCAACTAGCGTGGTGGCACAAGAGTTCGCCTTTCATGTTCTTGGTTGCATGATGACCAACTACTTGCATCGGACACGCAACGATTTACACACACACTGCGAGTCTATCTGTTCATTTGTTCACAATTTGTAATGAAACAATGAGCACCAGTCGCCAATACAACCTCGTTATAACTCTACCGCTTGCATGCTATACTCTCTCACCATGCAACTCCATCCACTATCTCTCTCTCTTGTTTTGCATGCTCTTGAGAGAGCATATGTGGATTGCATTGTATAACTGCATTCTTTACGAGGTGTATCGCCTGGACAAGTTCATCAATGAACAAGAACAGAAGGAACTCTTGTGCCACTTGGTCATGGATAAGTTTGCCACCCCGCATTGGACCCTTACCGCAATGGCAAATAATACCACTTAATCAATTTTTTTCTTATCAATTGCCATGTGCACCTTTCAGA
>CAICTM010000396.1:0-70006 GCA_903772945.1 Seminavis robusta | reverse complement strand
CGTCCAGCCCACTTGATGGTCTGACGTGGAGTCTCAGATCCATTGATGATTTGGACCTTGAAGGTGTACTTGGCGCTGTTAGCATCTGCTGGAACAGTGCAAAGTTTGTAGGTGGTAGAGCAAGAATCGTCGATTTCGCATTCATCGTCGAGGTCGATGAGAGGAAGGATTGGTTTGTCGCGCAGCTTAGACTCGAAGCTGGTGTATGCGTCTTTGGCAATCTTCATGGTGAGGAATAGGTTGAGGGTAGCTGAAAGCTATTGTGTTTGTTAACAAAATGCACTACGCTAAAAGCTACTAGTAGTGTAAAGATCTTTCGAGTGTTTTGAGTTTGAGAGAATGAAAGTTATGAGAGGATTAGAAAGCTATGAAAACTAATCAACGAGAGAGATCCACAATCAAAGGATCGTAGATCTGAACTCCCACGGGAGACTGTAGAGTGTGATAGAGTAGGTTGCGGTAGCAATCCTACTCACTCCACGATCCAGAAACGGAACGCGTGGAAGATTCGTCTAGCATTTATCTAGTAGCGTGGAAGTACTCCACGCTGGCTAAATATCTAGAGCGATGTTTCATCATCAACCTAGTATGACTAGAGCGGTCATTGAGAACCCTGTCTCAATAACTATTCACGAGAGACTCAGTCATGAGTCGAACTCAAACCCTATCTAGGATCGAGTCGCGAATAAGGCTAAGAGCCGTGTATTGCAGAAGCGCTGAAGGCGCTGGTCTATGACTGGAGTCGGCACCATATGGGCTGGTGGAAGCCAGTCAGACTGCAGATGCATTCGTGGATTGTATTCATCACTGCTATTGTTATTGTCTGTGTTGTCCTCCTGCATGTGGCCAATACAGAAGGCTTTCACCCTCAGGTCCCTGGAGTACCTGGTGAGGGTGTTTGATTCGATGTCATTCCAAGTGTGGGAGTATCTAGGTGTAGGAATGAACTTGTGGCCCAGGCCCAACAGTGAGTAGAGGCCCGGCGGGGCTTAATTGTCGTGGTAAGGTCGTGGTATGCAAGATTGGTAGGCCTGGCAAAGTAGTACCAGGCCGGCATATGAAGGAGTCTAATTTGTACATTGTCGTGTAGATGGAGGTCGGGGTCTGAGACGAAGCCATATGTGAGCTCTATCTCCTTGTCGATCGCCTGGAGGACCTGCTTCTCCTGGTGTTGGAGTTCTGCCTCCTGCTGGGAGAGGAGCTTCTGGAGCGGCCTCTGGTCGATCTTGTGGAGCCTCTGGAGGTAGCGTTGCCTCTTCCTCCGGCTCTTCCTCCCCTTCCTCGTCCTGCCCTGCCGCCGCGGCCGCCTTGGCGGCCTCTGCTTTGGCTTCTTGGGCGGTTGCCTCTTGGGGCGGACTGGGACCTTCCTCGTTGGGTTCTGCCGCCTCTGGCGGACTGTTGTTGGTTGGGAGATTTCTTTTTGTTGCTGGAGGCGCCTCCCTGGGCTGGGCCCCTCCTGTTGTTTTTTGAGCTGTTGGTGCTTTGATTGTTGTTGCGCTGTTGGTTGAGCGCTTGGGTGACATGTTTGCCAGTGGCTCTGGCAATTTGCGTTTGGGTCTGTTTCAGTTCCTCCT
This sequence comes from Seminavis robusta, assembly GCA_903772945.1. Taxonomy (NCBI): domain Eukaryota; phylum Bacillariophyta; class Bacillariophyceae; order Naviculales; family Naviculaceae; genus Seminavis; species Seminavis robusta. The sequence goes on along the minus strand of CAICTM010000396.1, from coordinate 68,432 downwards.
GTACCATTTTCTTGACCAGATCCTTGATCTGTTGGGAGTCAGAGGCAGGTTCACTGTCAATCTCCATTGCAGTGTCTCTGTGGCCTTGGTTGTGAAGCCTCTTTGTGTAGCTTCTTGAGAGCAAGGGACTTGACATTGTTTGAGGATTGGTGCTGGTACTGTCAATGGGTGTGCAGAAGACACTTGTGATGAGTCTCTCCAGCTTGGCCAACTCTGGGATGGAGGGCTGCTGGGCTTGTTGCTGATATTGTTGTATCTGCTGCTGGAACTGCTGCAGTGCCTGCTGGTGTTGCTGGAGGGCCTGCTGGTATTGCTGGAGCTCCTGCTGGTGTTGATTCCATTGAGCTTGGTACTGTGCTAGTGCATGTTGATATGTTTCCATTGCCAATTTATAGGTAATTGCTGCGTCATGGTCTTGTTCCAGCTGAGACTGTGCTCTCTCTTTGGCTTCATTGTAGTCCTCAAAGGATTCGGCACTAGCGCCTCGTGCTAGGCATCGCTGGATGTGTTCCTGGGTGGCCTCGAGGTCGCTGTGGCTAGAGACAGCAGTCAATTGGTCGATGGAGTAGGGCCCCTGCAGGTGGGGAGCCGGGGGTTCTGCTGGCTGGACAGGCGCATGTGTTGTTGGCTGAGCAGGTGCCACAGGTGGCTGAGGCTGTTGCTGAGTGTCAACTACTGGTAATGGATCAGGCAGGGTTGCAAGACCTTGGACGTTAATGTATATTGTTCTAAATGCTGCTAGGTCAATGCCAGTGTGTTTGAGCAACACCTCGTGGTGTGCCTCCAGGATGGTGTTGACGATTGCATGGCCATTGAGATTCTCTCTGCCGCAGATGACCTTGTGGCCATTGGCAATGGGCAGAAGGCCTCTAGCCAGGGACTCGGCTACGGCCTTTTGAGCATATTGGACGTCCAGTTGTTTCTTTCGAATGAGAATTTTTGCTTGGGTTTGTTTGTAGAGTTCAACAGCTTGTGTGGATTCTTGTTGGAGAGCTTGGAAGCTCGCATCGCTCTCCATTGCTGGGTTGCCAGCCTTCAGTTCGAATTTGATATCGACTGATTTCGGAATCCGGGACGGGGTCAATTCCCCGGTTTGGTTGTTGCCATCAATCATACCGTCGAGAGTGTCCTTGTTGCGCTGGTGTGCCGCAAAGGCTTTGATAAATTCCTCTCCTACTTTGTTGACGGTACGGTGGTATGCCTCATGGAGCGTCGCAGTGGTGCCATGTAGGAAATTCAGGGCGGCTTGCAGTGGGGCCACTCGTGATTCCTTTTGTGTTGCATCGGATCGGTATGTCTGAGGGTTGATCGCGGATGGATCAAAGGCAGTTCGTTTCCTGCTGGGGGAGCCATCATCTTCGCGCTGGTTGTTGTTCCTGTTGGCGCTGGTGTTGCGGCCATTGGAGTTGCCGCGGCCACGGCCTCTGCCGCGGCCACCATTGCGGAGAATGGGAGTTGTCTCAATCATTGCCTCAGGCATGTTTACTATTGTTGTTGTATGTAATAGTATGGTGCTTGGTTGGTTGGTTGGTTGGTATTGTGGTACGTTCGAAAAATTGCTCGAAATCCGTGCCTCGGGGCGAAGATACGTATTATCTTAAAACCAAGGTGTTCAGTCGTGTTTCGGTGGAATTCCGTGGAACGATCCAGATCGTTCCGAGTGACGTACGTAGAGGTGCGTTCGAGTGACGTACGTGGAGGTGCGTTCGCGCGATTGGATTTGATTCGGTTGATTCGAAAAGGAGCGAAGAGTATCCAGAGCAGGTGTGCTACCTTGGCGTATCTTTTTCCTTTGGCTCGCTCCGTACCTCTTCTTCGATCGTTCGATCGTTCGAAGATGTTGATGCTTTTGTTGTTGTTTGGGGGTTCGAAGGGGAACCAACTGGAGATACCCTTGATATAATGAGTACTCTTGAGTCAGGTTCAGACCTTCAAAGTGGTTGCGCCTTCGTTGGTGTTTTCGAAGGGGCTGAAATGGCGTTTTGGTGGTTCTGGGACGACAGATCCTTTCTCGACACGAGAATGTGTGTGTAGGTGTGTGTACGTTGAGTGCTGTGTGAGATGTGTGATGTTGTGTGAGATGTGTGTAGACACTACTAGGAGTTAATCTACGACGAATCTACCATTGGATGTTTATCCATGGGGTATACCGTTGCTTGCTGATTTCCAAATTCTGAGCTTAGGAATTTCGCTGTTTGCTTCATCAGTGGAGCAAGCTGGGGATGGCAAAAGATACAAGCCGGGTAGGCTGTGAGAAAAGCAAGGGTACCCTGTTTGTGGTGATTTTGAAATAGACACATAGAGCCGGTACGGTATAGACCGAAACCAAGCTAAACTAAACCGTAAATCCAATACCTCGATGGGCTGGATGTGTGTGTGTGGGTGTGTGTGTGTGGGTGTGTGTGTGTGGGTGTGTGTCGCGTACATATGGTGCTGTTGCCCTTGGAAGGTTAAGGCTACCGGTAGTGTCGCGTACATAAGGTGCAGTTTCCCTTGCAAGGTTAAGGCTACCTGTGGCGGTCAAACCAGAACCCTTCCGTCTTCCGTTCCTTGGCCTTTAGAAAAATGCAAGTTGAGGGCACTAGCCTCCGGCTGGCTGTCCTTTTCCTCGATGTCCATTGTTTTCATTTTGCCTGGATCTCATGTGCGAGTACCCACCTATCGGCAAGAGAAAACCTTTAATATTCCTTCACAGCTAAGCGTCACTCCCTCATTGGATTCAGTAATTGAAACCGTCAGGAGCGGCGCAACTCTTCTTTTTAAAATTTATCCCTTCGAACCACACAAAAAAGGGCCAGATTGTTCTGCTTACCTTTCTCTTTTCTGGGTGAAGAACAGTGCTTTTCAAGTTCATCATTTGAAGGACGGGCAGATATATCCATACAATCTACTCGTTGGGTCTATCTAGCTACCGGTACGTACCGTAGCTGGAGGCTGGAGGAGAGGGCTCGGGCAATTCTCAGGCCTGAAAACAACAAAAGGGAACAACAAAAGGGACCTTCGGGAGACTATCGTCATTGGAGGCAGCATTTTCTGTAAAAAACTGTATTGTCTCTGAGTGCCAGACGATATCGCTCTGAGTCCTGCAAGCGTGACGACTGTTTCGATCATCATGTTCTCAGAAACGTGGACGGCTGATAGGCTCTCCAGGGCTTCCAACCAAGATCTTGGGTCTCCACAGGAGATAGAGCAACGATTTCTGCAACATTTGAACGCTTCAGAAAGCTGCAAGACATCCCTCAGGGTTCTCCTCACGAGCTCATCCAACACAACTCGTGACTTCTCGCTAGAGGTGGACGCCTTTGATTTGCTCGAGGCAGACCCTTGCTTAGGACATTTGCTTCTGAAATACCCACAGCTCATGATTGGCCATCTGGAAAGAGCCATTGTGACAGCCCAGCAGCAACTCTCTGCGCAGCTTGAGGCAGAAGCACGGCAAAATGGGATCGAATTCGCGGGAAAGGTCAAGGGATTGAGGACGAGCCGAGTGCATGCACGCCTCGTCCATCTCCCTCCGACATGTTGCAAAATGTCACTTGCAGCGCTACAGGCATCGGATGTCGGCCACATTGTTCAAGTTTCAGGAACTGTGGTGCGGGCCACACCTGTTTTCATGTACGAGAGTACGCGGACCTTTAAATGCACCGGCAAGACCGGGTGTGGACAAGAATTCACGGTCTATGCCGATCTAGAACAACGCCACAATGCACTGGCGGCTCCAGAGCGTTGCATGGCTAGCAGTGGATGCAAGGGACATAACTTCCAAACTGTAGCGGAAAACACTGTTCACACAGACTACCAAGAAGCCACAATTCAGGAGGCCGCTTCTCAGTTGGGGGGAGGATCACATGTGCCCAAATCTCTCCTGATCAAGCTTCAACATGATCTTGTTGACCGCTGCCAGCCAGGTGATGAGGTTGTCATTGTAGGGCTTCTCTTGCCGCAATGGCAGCCTTCCATCATGCCAAACATGGAATGCGCCGTTGCAATGGCCCTGCGGGCTCATTCGATCCGTGTCGTGCGTGACAATGGCGCCTCTGCGTGGTCTCGGGGGGCTCTTGATGATGGAAATCAGCTAGGAGAGGACATCCAAGAAGACAAGTTTCGTGGAGAATTCAAAAATTTCTGGGAGCATTTCAAGGATGCGCCAATCGCTGCCCGAGATCACATATGCAAGGCAGTTTGTCCCAAGCTCTACGGCATGGCGGTCGTCAAATTGGCGCTCCTTCTAACGCTCATTGGGGGAGTATGTGAAGCAGACGACAATAGCGAGGAACCTACAGGGGTGACCGATGATTCTAACCCAGCTGAGCAACATTTTGAACCGGAGCAATTCGAGATATTCCGAGACAGCTCTGGTACAAATGCATCGACTTTTTATGGAGAAACTCGTCCGCCGGGGATGCGGAACTCTGAAAACAGGAGCGGGGAAACCGTACGAACTCGACGACGGGGACAGAGTCATCTTTTGCTGGTGGGGGGTAAGTGCACCTTCGGTTTTGTTCTCGTCCACTGCCCATCATGATCTCGAGAGGCACACCGGCCATTACTAGCTTGGTCTCAAACCTCTGTTGCTCTGCCTGAAAAGACCCGGGAACGGGAAAAAGCCAGTTTCTGTTGTTTGCCGCAGCGTTGTGCCCGCGAAGTGTCAAGACGACTGGTGTAGGAACCACTTCTGCTGGTTTAACGTGTGCTGCCGTCAGAGAGAGCGGCAAGGAGTTTTCTTTGGAGGCTGGGGCGTTGGTGCTAGCTGACGGAGGCGTGTGCTGGTGAGTTCTTTGGTGCCGCCTTTTCAGCTATCGTCTGCGTTCTCACGCATTCCCCATCAACATTTTCCAGTATCGACGAGTTTGGTTGTATTCAAGACCAAGATAGAACCACAATCCACGAGGCAATGGAACAGCAGACCCTCTCAGTGGCGAAGGCCGGCATTGTTTGCAAGCTCAATTGCCGAGCATCTATCGTAGCTGTCATGAACCCCAAAGATTGCATGTACGACCATCAGGCCGGCTTGTCCCGTAACACGGGACTCGGCACTCCCTTGCTAAGCCGATTTGACGTGGTTTTTACTTTGCTAGATTCAACTGATGCCGAGAGGGATAGCAAAGTTACGACAACTCTTTTGAACCGGGCTATCCAGGGGGGTGAGACTGGGAACTCTGCAGGCGACGACACCGCTACCGCCGAGAAGATGTGGACTGTCGAGAAACTACGAGCCTATGTGTCTTTGGTGAGGGAACAGTTTCGTCCCACCATGAGTGATGAAGCAGCCATTCTCTTAGAATTGCACTACGAAAAATCCAGATCATCGCAGAACACTACAATGCCCGTCACAGTCCGCTTCCTTGAATCTTTGATCCGCTTGGCCCAAGCTCGTAAGTTGGATTGATCTCAGAGAGCTGACTTCCCTTGTGGTGCCGGCGCCATTGTTCTCAAGATTCCTTAATCCTTTTGTTGTTGACAGATGCTCGGCTCATGTTTCGCAAAACTGTTGAGCTCGACGACGCAGTTGCGGTCGTTTGCATCGTAGAATGCACAGCTTTCGGCAGGGAAACCTTTGCAGAACACATGGACAGTGGTGATCACTTGTATCGTGATCCCATGAACGTGGTATTCTCCGATACACCCGATAGCGACTTTCAACAGCTCAAGAGCATCATTCTTCAGCGTTATGGCATTCATGATCCACGTCAAATGTAAATCAATCCACCTTCCTCGATTTAGTGCTGCGTCGTCTTCTCTCGAATGACCACTCAAGACGTAGCTGGCTAGATTGGAGCGGTAACCATACCCTTCATCATGTATTAATAATTCTGCCATGTCCAATGTGCTCGGGTGCTACGAACGGTACAAATAGATGGTAACAGTGTGACAAGAAGAAAGAAAAGAAATGGTTCATCATGTGAGCCTTGATGGCTTTGGCTTCCGAGTACGAAAGCTTTTCATCCGCTATTTTTGAGCCAAGTAGACACAATTTGCCCATTCAAAACCTTCCTCATGGTTCACCTTCACCTACAAACACCCCACAATCTCATGACCAGGCAAGGAGGATGTCAGGGCACGGAGCACACCCAAGCCTTCATTACTTGAAAGGAAGATTAAGTTTAACTTTAACCCCAAGATTACCCCATCTTTCTCATTGCATGTAGCTGCACATGTAGTGTAGACAAATATTACCTAGCCTCCCTTACTTCCTCGTGACGGAAAAAGATCCGGTGCTTTCACTTGCCTGGTGTTTACTTCCACCGAAACAACACAGTTTCCCGTCCGAAGAAAGCTCATTCGATAGATCTCGACGCATCCACCATGGCCAAGCTTGTCGGAAACCAAGTCGGAATACGAATCATTTACCCCGAAATGCCACCTCCCAAGAAGAGGTATCGGCAGGGCACGCAGGAATTTTTCGATGCAGTTCGAAGAGGAGTCATCGAGATTTCATTGCCCAAATTCCAGAGCGACGACGGCTCGTCTTTCTTTGTCATAGACTCACCGGCAGGGAGATCTACAGTCGTCAAAGATGCGCTTTCGATGGAGACTACTAGCAGTATTAGTGAGCACAGTTCCGACGTCGGATTCTCCAAGGACACTCAGCATGGCAAGAACAAAAATGGACCGGAGTTTGGAGCGGAAGTAGAAATCCTTCCACCGAGGCCACGCGAAGAAGCAGACGACGAGGCTGGTCCCGACGGCGCGCCTCGACGCGAAGATCCCTTGTCTATTGTCTCTCCAGAATGTAGCAGCAGGAGCGGTTCGGGCGACGACACTCTGGAAGAAGCATCAGCGAATGATTCGACTTGCCGTGATCCTTCGCAACCCTCCCAACAGCCCGATCCCACTCTACCTCGGTTCAATGACATAATTGGCCACGACGCCGCAAAGCTGCGCATTGAAGAAGTGCTGTTACCACTTGCCCTCCCTCCTGCAGTAGCAAATTCGATTCTCGCTGGTGCGTGTCTTTGCTGGTGCCGGCCTGGTTTGATTCGTAGCCTCGCACTATTCACTGTCTCTCACTGTTTCTTCCTTGCCTTTTGACCGACTTCTTCGTCGCGAAGGCGTCCGCTCGATGCCAGCTTCGATCCTCTTGTACGGCCCTCCAGGAGTTGGTGAGAGTTGCGAAATTGACCTCTGAAGCAGAGGCAGGGCGACGTGCTCTCGCTGTTGGTGCGTCTAACCGACCGAGTTGTTGCCCTCTTCGCCTGCAGGGAAAACGAAGCTTGCCCGTGCAGTAGCAGGCGAGGCAGAAGCGTCGTTTCTGTCGGTAGGACCCGGTGATATCCTCAGCAAATATGTTGGTGAGAGCGAAGGCGCTGTCAGAGCAATTTTTCGGAGAGGTACGACAAAGCTTTTGTTTTCAGGTGAAAATGAAGTCGTTTTGGTTCAAGGCCAACCGTTCGTCTCTGTTTGCTCTTCCTCTCAATGTACCGGCAGCCAGAGAAGAAGCACAATGCATGGAAAGCAAATGTTCGGTGCTCTTCTTCGATGAAATTGATGCCCTGGGACAAAATCGTGGTGGGGGCGGTGGCCACGAACAAGGTTCCGGTGATTCATCATCGGCTTCGAGAAAGGTACTTGCTGAGCTCCTCCTTCAGCTGAACACAATATCCAACCAAACTCCCTTCGAGCCAGTGGGTGTACAAACGAGAGACGACGACGACGACGAGTCCGAGGATGGCAACTGTTGGGAAGAAATGGAATCTCGTAACCCCTCCTCCAAGCCAGCGCAGCACGTCCGTGTGATTGTTGTAGCGGCAACCAATCGTCCTGACGACTGTGATCCTGCCCTTCTTCGTCGCTTTGGGATCCGCGTCCACATGGGACTCCCGAAAATATCTGATCGGCGACGCATATTGAAGCGGCTCTTGAAGAAGGTTGAGCACACAATAACAAAGGCCGAACTGAACGATATCGCGCGCACACTGAACGGGTGGTCGGGGTCGGCACTAGAGAGTCTTGCAAGAGAAGCCACCATGGCCCCGGTGCGGGAGTGCATTCAGGCAGCAGCGAGGAAGAAGAGATCCGTCAGAAGGTCTCGAGATCAGCGCTTTACCACAAAGATGGGTGCTGATCTCAACCAGCAAGCGAGGGATTGTTTGCTGGTTGGTCTGCAAAGCATGCGCCCTGTTGCCCTCTCTGACTTCGACGCGGCTATTGCCTTCACAAGTGGCAGCGAGGACTCCAGCAAAGACAACGATCCCAACGACAAGGGCGATCATTACGACAGTTCCAGTAGCAGCTCAGACGAAGACGACGATCAAAAATGAGACTTGTAGCGTGTTGGAAATCACCTTACTAAACCGCTTCGAAACTTAGAATCAGAACTAGAATAACCTAATGAGTTTTTGAAAGCTTGGACAAAATCACTACATCATTCCTGGCATGCCTCCCGGCATTCCCCCCATGGGAGGACCACCTCCTCCTTCGACCGGTTTGTCAACAATCATCGCCTCGGAAGTTGTAAGAAGGCCAGCCACGGATGCAGCATCGACAATTCCAGTACGGGTAACCTTTGTTGGGTCAATAATTCCAACCTCAAACATATCACAGTAGAGTCCGTTTTGAGCATCGTAACCTCGTTCAACTGGTACATCAGCCTTCGTCAGCTCTCCACACACCACTGCACCCTCTTCTCCAGCATTATTGACAATTGTCGACAAGGGGGCGCGAAGCGCACGCTGGATGATCTGAACACCAATGCGCTGGTCCATGTTGATGGCTTCATTTTGTGCAACATCATCCAAAAGCGTAGAGCAGTATAGAAGGGCCTTTCCTCCACCGGGAACAATACCTTCCTCAACAGCAGCTCGGGTGGCATTCAAAGCATCGACGACACGGTCCTTCTTTTCCTGTACTTCGATTTCGGACGCTCCTCCAACCTGAACAACAGCAACCCCGCCCGACAACTTGGCAAGACGCTCCTGAAGCTTTTCTCGCTCATAGTCAGACTTGGTAGTCTCGATGGAGTTTCTGATAAGATCGCATCGTTCTGTGATTGCTGACGTTTCGCCTGCACCATCAAGGACAACAGTGTCATTCTTGGTGATGGTGACTTTCTTGCATTTGCCCAGATGTTCAGGGGTAGTTTCCTCCAACTTCATCCCCATTTCCTCAGAAATGACAGTTCCTCCGGTGAGAATGGCAAGGTCTTGCATGGTGGCCTTGCGGTTGTCACCAAAACCTGGAGCTTTTACGGCGCAAACCTTGATGCCGGCACGAAGTTTGTTGACAACAAGGGTAGCGAGGGCTTCGCTTTCGACATCTTCGGCCACGATAAGCAAGGATGCTTGGCTCTTAATGATACTTTCCAAAAGTGGGACAAGTTGCTGAAGGTTGCTCACTTTCTTCTCGACCAAAAGAATGTGGGGATTTTCAAGTTCGCAGGTCTGAGTCTTTGCATCTGTGATGAAATAGGGACTGATATATCCACGTTCAAATTTCATTCCCTCTACAACCTCAAGCACGTTTTCCAAAGTCTTTCCTTCTTGAACCGTAATAACGCCTTCCTTTCCTACTCGTTCCATGGCGTCCGAGATAAGGTCTCCAATTTCTTTGTCCGAGTTAGCAGAAATGGTTCCTACCTGGGAAATCTCTTCTTTCGAAGTGATTGGCCTACTGATGTCATCCAAATTTTTGACGACCGAGTTCACGGCAAGCTGGATACCACGTCGGAGATCCAAAGGATTGAGACCAGCAGCAACGGCCTTGCACCCTTCGGAATAAATGGCACGGGCAAGCACGGTAGCTGTAGTGGTACCATCACCGGCAATATCATTTGTCTTCGATGCTACACTCTTAATCAATTGTGCCCCCATATCCTCGAAGTTATCTTCAAAATCGATGCTCTTGGCGACTGTCACACCATCCTTGGTGATTTTTGGAGCGCCATAGGGTTGTTGGATAATTGCGTTGCGACCTTTGGGACCAAGAGTGACCTGGGCGGAAGTGGTGGGACACCGAGTGGCAAAACAATTGTTACATCAAAACTTCCAATCATCAAAGATCTCTCCTCGAATATCAAAACCTTACCTGAACAGCATCGGCCAGCATATCCACACCCCTTAGCATGGCTGCTCGTCCATCCACACCGAATTTAATTTCCTTGGCCATGAAGCGCACAGAACCAATGGAACCATTGGGCTTGGCCATGGACTTGGAGGCAAGAGCCCCTGATTTTTGGAGAGCCGATCGCATCATGTTGCAGCAAGAATGAATCGTATCTGATGGAACTAAAGCTTAATTGGTAATAGCTAGCGGTGGCAAGGCTCTAGTCGTCGATTTTGTGATGGAAGAAAATGAAAGAAGATCTTTCGTTTGGTTGGTGGCGGCTGGGAACTCCAAGCGAGAAAGCTAATCGACGGCCACGATTGATCTTGGCGCAACTACAAAAGAAGCGGAAAGAAACCAAAAGAATTTTGGTTGGGGCGCGAGTTGAGAACCCCATCATCGTCAGGTGGTTGGAGACCATCCAATTTCCAAGCAGCTCTGCAGAGAAAGGACCAGAGAAAGGGTAGGCTAAGTGCTTGAAAATCCACTTAGGCTACTAGTAAGTAAAACACTTGGGCTAAGCAATACACTTAGGCTAAGCCATACTAAGCAACTCACTTAGGCTAAGTGAAACACTTAGGCTAAGTGATGCTCTCCGAGGCATCTCCTCAACAGCACACGTCTCAAGTCTCCTCAACAGCACAACACAACAAGTCCCTGCAGCAAGCACACACACAGCCACAAGGAGACACAACTATCACCCATCATGCCCCCACTTTCAGCTTCCTGTGAACTGCTCAAAGAGCTTCACAAGAAAGAGTTTAATTGAGTTACAACAGAGATTCAGATTCAGGTTGCAACTTCCCTGGAGGATGACACCACTCATACTATTAATCTGGCTTCCACCCTTGGCTATGGTGTGAATAATCCAAAAAACCCAGATGACAGCACAGTCTATTGGCTGCCCAAAGAATTCAACCAAGAACAATCAATAACCATTGGAAAGAAGTCATTTTGGAAATCAGTATTGTCGTGATATTCCTGGTTGAACAAGCGACCGTAATGTGTGGAAGAGTCCACTGTCATAGGGATCAGAATCAAAATGCATAGACCTTTAGATGCGGTGATATTTTCCTGTTTCCGCTTTCTGTCATGCTGTTTTGTGTGCTCACGTTGATTCTCTTTCTTCTTTTCTCCGGAGTCAACAACTGCTCCAATGACAAGGTCAAGCTCAGACCCAAGCTCAGACCCCATCAAACCATCCTCGTCAACACTATTGTTGGTGTTGGTAGCGTTGGTATTGTTGGATGCACCATTGGCCTGTCCTTGTAAGAGTGGAAGCTCATGGTCGTGATTAGTTTCCATCCTTTGTCTCAGAGGCAGAGTTTTCCCAGTGCCTTTGAAAAAATGAAATCTGACAGATTATGAGCTTTGGGTAGCTGCCACGGAGAGAATCACTTAGCCTAAGTGATTCACTTAGCCTAAGTGGATCAAATGTGACTGACTAAATCAAATAAGACCGACTGGATCACTTTGGCTAAGTGGCTCACTTAGCCTAAGTAAATCAAATTGAATCATTTAGCCTAAGTGAAAATTCAACCACTTAGCCTAAGTGAAAATTTGTGAGGGACAAATCACCCTACCCATTGTACTGTACATGAGACCTTCCAATCGGATACCTGGTATACCAGGTACCAGTATGTTACCTATGATAGCTAGAACAGGGTGGCAAGTAGCTAAAAGTAGTTGACCAAGACCGAGCAGCCAACAAGTGAGCTGACATTCCAAGGATTCAATTTTCCTTGAGATACCGAAGCGAGATATATAAGCATAGTCATCGAATTCTGAGCTAAAACGAATGGGGAAAGCTCTATGGTCAGCATTCCAAGCGGATGGACCAAGCAAGATAGAATTGATCTCAATCACCGCCCTGCCTGGACTGGTACATGTACGTCCTGTTGATGACATGGACATTACATGCTCATAGTCTGTAAAGCTGTCTGTAACCAGTCTGGGTTTACGAGATCGCGCGTTGAATGCAATGAAACGACTAGCGACTACTAGCTAGCCAGAGGAGGAATTGTTCTGATAGCACCACAGCACTACCGGTAGCTACTATGCATCAAATCAAATCTCATGAAAAGGTACCGTAGCGGCATGGTTTAACATCAGGCAGCCTCTTTTGAACCGTGCAATTAATCGATTAGACACCTCGCAATGGATTGTTGTCAGTGATACGAGCTGCGCTCTGATAGGGGCTCCTTGGCAATCGAACGGGGGTTCGAACCAAGGACGTTGGCGAACTGTCGTCGGCTACCAGGCGATATACAACTTGCATCCATTCTTGGAAGCGCAGATGGGATGAGAATTCCAAAGACAGGCGGTCTCGCCCACGGTGAGTGTAGTACTCGAACCAAAACCACAACACCTCTCGGAAATTTCTCATCACATCTGTCCGATCGCCAATCTGATGGCTGTTGGTAATTGAGTCTCGTCGAGAAAGCGTCAACGAAGCTCTCCTTGCATAGGATGGTGTGTCTTCATCCAGGTCCAAGTATCGCATCGCGTTCACGAATGCACGGTCAATCAAATCGTCTCCGTTCGAGGTAGGATCGATTGCGCGGCGCTTGGACTCTTTCTCTTCGGCGTTCATCTGGCTCAACTCCGTGAGAAGGGCTGCTAGTTGGTGACGACGGTGAGCAAAGATGGCAATGACAACCGCAGTATTCAAACAGCAAATGTTTTCGTGGTTGATGTTGCGAAGATCGACAACACCGAGCAAGTCCCGCAAAAGACGAGCTTGATTAGCTGCCAGAAACCACGAAAGTCGTTCGGTAGTATTTGGCTCGAAGGTTGCCGCGGAAAGATTCTCGCCAACAGGCGAAAACACCCAACCAAAGTGTCCAACGCTTTCGTTCAAGCCGGACATGGAGGAGATAAACTCCAAATCATTCCAAGTGTGCATCCCCTGAGCTTCCACGACCTCGCTCGTTGGGAACCAATCAGATGGCCGATCTAGATCGTTTGTCTCGTCCTCGTCGTTGTCAATGTCGAAGTTGCCCTCGCTTTCTAGTGCGACACCCATTGTGTCCCACCAAGAGTGCGTCAAGTAATATCGACTGGATGGCCCAATGGGGCTTCTCCAACTGCTCCCTCGGCCCATGCCAGAATCAAAGTGTAGCGCAACCTGCCTGTTGGCGGCAGACAGCCGTTCCAATGTTAGCCACAGCGATCGAATAAAGACGTTGGAGTCAACAAGGTTCGCTGCTGCAACGCTCATGAACTTTCGGAAGCTCTCCTCGTCAAGGTCAGACACGAGAAGATTCAAGACCTCGTTGTTCCCCTTGCAGAGTTCACCCAGCAGATCAAACGATGTTTGAAGACTACCTGCACAATGCAATCTTTCGCTTGTAATGTCTTCAACCAAGTGCATTAAAAGTCCAGATCTCGCCACGAACACTTGTTCGCCCGGAGATGATCCTCGCAAATAAGATTCTATGCAACTTGCTAGCCAGAATCGATAAGGCGACTCATCTGACTCTCGCGCAAAAGCTTCGACAATCTTGGACAACAAGCCCTGCTCGACAGGGAAGCTGTTGTAATCGTTGCCACCCTTCTTTCGGAAAATTAACTCTCGTTCCGATGGACTCAAAAGGCTGTGCCGACCAGGGTAATTGTCGCAGTCGCGATCGCAAAAGTTATGCAACAACCGCAAATACTGCACGCATAGAGCAGACTCGGGGGTGCATTCACATCCTGGACCGTGAATGCCATTTGGTTGCTGCTCTTCTTCGCCATCGGGAGGGTCATTTCCATTTCCAGATCCTCCTTGGCGGCTGTTGCCATTGGCATTGCCGTTATTGTTTGAGCTATCAGCGGCGGCCTCCTCTCGTTGAGATGAGTACCACGGAAGTCGCTGGAACATGTCATCGAGTATGGGTATCACGTTGCAGACATCAAGCTTCTTCTGGGCATCCATCTTCCTCCTTCCACCAAGCAATGTACACAAGACGAAGAGCACCTCGACTTGATAAGGGCCCAGCAACAGCGCATTAAATTGAAGGGCGTTGGCAGCATCCTTGGGTGCACATATCTGAGCTTCAGAGAAGAACGACCCGCTGTCCCTGCCTTGAGGCCCATCCAAACTACCAATACCAAAGACACGAGGTCCTTCGCTCCCGCCAACGTCGTCGGAGTCCTCGCTTTCACCGGCGTACAAGCGTCGGACTAGGACTTGATCCGTCAATACGCCAGCGGCCGAAGCAAGTCCCCTAATGGTAGTTCCATCTACAGCAACGCTGCCCATGTCGAGCGGTGGATTGCTATTGTCCTCGCCACCATTATCCGGGGCGTTTCCATTTGAATTCCCTCCTTGAGGCATCCATTCGGGATCCTCCAGACCTGATGCGGAAGGTCGGTGTCTCGCAACGTTGAGGTTGTCGTTTCCAGGTCTTCCCACGACCACACCTGCTTGTTGAGCAGCGCTAATCACGTGGATAATGTGCCCAAGCTGGTTCGTAACGGGAGCATTGCTGCGAAGTAGCGTATTGGACAGGTTTTCCAGCATGTCGGCAACAGTGCCCAATTCACTTACAATACGTTTGGGCTTGCTATCTTGACCTCCATTTTCGCTTGTGCCCGTGTTCAGCAGTTTTCGGGACAAAGATTCCAGTCGATCGATTTCTTCCCAGCTATCGATTTCGCTCAACCCCAACATGACTAAGGTATCGGCAATGAATGGAAAGTGTGCCATGACATGGTAGGGCGAGCTTCGTCGTACCGAAGGGGCGTAGTTCATCACCCTGAGCAACTTCAACATACGACTTGACAAGTCAGGATCACCTAACAAAATGGCTTGATTCATATCAACTGTTGAATCGCGGCCTGCCCTTACAGCTCGGTTGCGCCTCAACTGGAGTAATTCCAGCGATTTCAGGACCGCTGGGCTCTCCAGAAGCTGTCGATCCTCAGGTTCAAAGACTAGCAGCGCCAAAATCCTGCAGAAATGAGCAAGCTGCCTGCAGTTGAATCCTCCCCATAGCTCGTAGAGTTCGGGAACATTTCCCAAGAAGAACGTAGTGACGGGCGCAACTCTGCCCAACGGCGGAATGGTTGGTCCTTCGTCCCCAGATGCTCCATCGTTATCCTCCGCGGCCGCCTGTGCTTGTGGTGAGTGCGACATGAGACTGAGGATTTCTTCGATTAGGGCAGCTGCTCCATCAAAGCACGAATCATGCGCTAGTAGGGTAAATAGAAATGGCAAAAAGTCGCCGTTCTCGAGGACTGTACCATTTTCCACAAGTGCGGGAATAGCAAAGATGAGTTCTCGTAAGGACGCCAGTGCCTCATTCCAGCAAGGAGCCAATCTGGTGGCAACCAATCCCTTGCTCAAATCACGTGCGTCAAAGGATTTTGCCATTTCTTGTCCAACAAATGTTTTTTCTCTGAAAATGCGAATCATAGCTTCGACTCCACCCGCTTGAACAAACGCATCTCTTTCTAGCCCGACACGGCCTCCGCCAGCATAGAAAGGTGACGCGGAAGGCGGAAGATTTGGATCGTCAATTACGGCTTGCCTTCCTTCCGGTCCCTGCGGCATGGCGGCGGATGGATCACCGATTAGACGTGGTGCCAATCTAGAAATGATCATTTGTGTTTCTGCCCAGTCACCAGCCTCAATGGAAGCCACCAAGAATCCAACTTCAGTTGAAATTCCAGCTGCGGGTTTGTCGAGTGCCCCATAGAGCGTGTCTCCTCCCATGGCTCTCAAAGCCTGTGCCGCTGGAACAAGGTTTGGGAAGGGAGTTGTAGACCGTCCAGTCATTTCTCTGGCCAATAGATTGAATACGACATTGGGTCCAGCCTGAGCCCTTTGTTCCGCCTCTGGTTCGTTTCCATGCTGTCCCGTGGCACCTGGTCCTCCACTGCAGGCCATACTGCTTCGTCTTCGATAGGAAGGAGCATGAGCGTTGGAAGATCGTCTTCGGTCAACAGACCGGTCCACGTCCATGGGTTGCATGGGACGGCGCCGATTGTAGTAATTAGCCATGGTTCCACCGTGCATGGGTCCTCCTTGCCCTCCCGTGGTGAGGGACAGACTTCCTCTTCGAGTGCCAGCGAAACTTCCGCCAGCACTGGATCGTCTATGTGAGAAGTCTCCTCCAAAGGTGGATGCCGTGGAACGTCTCCTGAAAGCAGCGTACGCGGAAGAAGCATCGTCCGACGCATCGTCGTCTTCAATCAAGGATAGCAATGAAGTCTTTGCCAAATGTCCAAACACGAGAGCTTCAATGGAGCGTCCCATCCACTCATGGTGTCTACTGACAGGAGGGAAGAATTCGTACATTTCTTCATCATCGTAATCACTGATGGAAGAACCGGAATTGTCGGTACAAGTACTGGAACGGCGGAGACCACTTCCACCTCCCATTGAGCCATATCCCAGTCCACCACTGGAGTTTCCTCCACCAAAACCTCGTTTGTTGCTGTAACCAAGATTTTCGGTGTCATCTTCGTACATGTCGACCATTTCCTCTTCGTCGTCACAGTCACAATCCGCATTCTCGGCCAACAAAAGAGGGGGTAACATTCCATCTGCGGAAGCATCGTCTTCGTAGTCATCATATCCTTCATCATCGTCATCCTCATCGTCGTCATCATCGTGGTGATTGTGATTGTGTCCTCCATTCCGAGCAGCATCCTGCGCATCGGCGTCCACAGCATCAATGGCGGGAGGAGGATTGTCCATTCCGAACGAGTCATTCAGCTGCGTCGCGCTACCGCCATTCTCATCGTCTTCATAGTCATCATCGTCAACTCCTTCCATGTCCGCTTCGGTAAACGAAGCAAGGCTAGGATGAAGATCCTCTTCCATCTTGATTAATTAATAACAGTGGCTACAGTATGGAACAGGGGCTGGGGTGGTGACAGTAACAGCAGCAACTTTTTGCGATTGTTATTTAGGTGTGGAGTGCGGAAGTGGGAGCACTTCGTTTTGAGAAAGTTGTTTGCTGAAGGGATCCGAACACTTAGCCTTAACGCTAATGTAACGATGTCGCGAAAAATGACACAAAACCTTGATCTTCCCTTCTTGCGGTGATGCCAGCCAATTTGCACTCCTTCTTCTTTCTTGTGTCTTTCTTTCCTTTCTAATAATAGCTCCAAGTACTACATGTAGTAGTGAGGACAGAGAACAGGATGAGATTCAAGGCCAAGCTCGCTCCCGAACAAGTATCTCTGCTTTCTTCACTGGTGGGCTCCATGAGGCGCTTGTATGAAGGATCGTCATCGGAATCCAACAAAGTTGCATCCGGCCAAGGCTATCTCACGGGAGGGTCCATTCTCAAAGTGGATTCCAAAAAGGTTCTAATTTCAACATCTGGAAAAGGTGACGCCGATGGAGTGGCATTCTATTGTGAATTGACCACTCGGGATGGAATCTTTCTAGAACATCGAATCGATTCAGCGGCACCCGACAATGCCATTGCCATGGAAATTGGACTGGGGGAATTCCGGGTGGCGCTAAGATCCATTGTCGCCAATCTCGAAACTAACAATGGGTTTCATGCGTCAGGGGAAGACGCTATGAAAATTTCTACCAACAATGGACGCCATACCACAACTGTCCTTAAATTGGCCAAACGAGAGGGCGTGCCCTGTCTATGCGTCGAGACTCTCACTCGTGATGGAGTCGTCACACTGTCACATGCCATTCCAGTCAGAGTCATGCGAGTGGATGAAGTAGACATGTAAGCAAAACCAAACAGACAGAAAAACCATCTACTTACTGGTTTGGATCAGAGCTCATACTGTGTTCATACTTCCTCTTGCTTGCTTGCTTGCTTGCTTGCTTCATACCGTATTATTGTATCAAACACAACAACGATAATGGCAGTGCTCCGCCTTACGTCAGTGTCGAAGATTTCCACTCAGGAGTACCAATCGGTGTGGACCGAAATCTGAGATTCATACTAGAAAGGCTCCAAGGAGATTGTCCCCATGGTGAGTGGAAGAAAACAAATGGGGGCACTTACTTGTGTGTGGACGTGTTTTGCTTGTTGATTGGCTGGCTGGTCCCTCTCCATAGCTTGCTTGCTAATTACTTACGCCCATGCCATCATCCAAACTTGCCCATGACTAGTTTGTCTAGAGACATCTGCTGCAGGGGAACTGACATTGAAATCGGATGGGGACGGCAGCTGCTCCGTGCGCACATTCTTTGGAAAAACAAAATCACGACATGGCAACTCGGGAGGCAGTCGGGAACCCTGCAAAATCAAGGTCGATACCAAAATACTCGTCAGTTGTTTGCAGTGGCAACAGTCTGGGATAGTATCACACGTCTCCAGTGCGCTGCTATGCTTTGCAGAGGATGAAATGCTAGTGGTTCATGTGGCTCTCAGTCCTTCCAGTTTGGGATTCTTCACTTACAGCTTGCCCATTCATTTCCTCTCGGATGAAGACTTGTAAAATCTCTACTAGACAACTATAGCTAACCAGATGGATACGGTAGATACCCCCATACCGTATTTTACTTTTAATTCTGCAAGCAAAAGGATATACAAAAACCCAAACGCACAAGAAGGTGGTTGAAAGTTTGGAGTGTCTCATCACTCACTTGGTCCCACCCGGTACGATGTACGACTGTATGGTACCATAGTACCGGTACCGGTACTAGTAGCCAGCTATTAATAGTATTGCTGGCTTTTATCTTAGAGTAATTAAGACGACCTTTCTTTGATAAGCCTTTGAGTCAGTGCTGACGCGGGGTATTTAATAGTCTTTCTCATTTTCTCAACAAGACTCCCTGTTGATTTTCAAAGAAGCAAAATTCGTCGGATGGAAGGAGGACCCATGCCATTGCCAGAGATCAAGAGGTAGGCGGAGGATACCCCTTAGAGTCACTGTCAATGATCAAAGATCGCATACCCATCCTGTCTTTAGGAGGCTCCTTCCATTGATACTTGCCGTTTTGACTTGGGTCACTGTGCTTGGTCGATACATAACCACCTGAGGTATCAAGTACTCGTATCATTTTTGTTGGTCAAAGCCCTCTACTACCTGTTTGAGTCAAGAACTTTAGGAGGCTCCTTCCCTTGATATTTGCCATTTTGAAGAAGATAAGCCGTCATAGAAAGCATGCCAAAGCATCTATACGAAGACGAGGCTTTGGCCCAGGAGGTGTATCAGGAGCAAAATGATACTCGTTACGCGAAACAGGTGGAACAAGAGCTAGAAGATGAAGAACTAGCGCGACAACTAGCCCGAGCAGAGGAAAGGGCCCTAGCCGCAGAGGAACGTGCTCGAGGACGACCTCCTGCTCGTCCGTGGACCCTGCGACGAGTCCTCTCCTACGTAGTTCCGTTGATTATTGTGGTTGTGGGCACTATTGCATTGGTGTATGCCATGAAAGCGGATGACACCGAAGTGCCGCCTTCACCCACGCTTGGCATTCCCTTTTTTGAAGACCAAGATCCATGGGAGGGACTAACGCCCAACGAGGTAGTTCGGTGGAACAATGGCGGATCAGGAGGTCTAAAGTTGGATGTGGTAGACGCGTTGGATGGAAAATGGGAGGATATATTTCACGCAGTTGTCAAGGACTATGATGAAGGAGCTCCTAGAGCCCTGGCTCTGTCCACCGAAAAGCAGGGACACGATCCTGAATGCGAGCCAATCGACAATAAATCAAAAGTCTGCAACGGAAACTACGGGGATACCCAGTGGCGAGGGATCAATCAGGTCTTGATCCAGAATGGCTTCATTGTGGCAGCAACATCCAAAATGAACGAGTTTTATCTGGCAAAGGCAACAAACCCACAGAAGAGGTACACCATGTGCCACGAGATGGGCCACTCCTTTGGTCTCCCACATACTGACGAAGACTTCTTCAACGAAGACCTGGGAAACTGTATGGATTACACGAGCAATCCAGCTGCAAACGTTAGCCCCGATCACTCAAATTTCGTGTTTCTAAAGGATCTGTACGGAACGACACCAGGCACCGCCAGAGCTTTGAAACAGTCAGATTCTCCATCACGTGTGTCGCAGATTCTCAATCACAGGCGAATCCCCGACGACATTAAGGCCCAGCTCAAGGAGATTTCTCTTCAGTTTGAAAACCGTTCCTTCGATGAAAAGCCCCGCACGAGGGCGTGGAGGTTATTGCTGCGGAACGAGGATGCAGAGGCTCACGATGTGGCCCTCGGAAATGGTTGGTCAGTGCGAATGCACAAACTGCTAGCTTCTGACGAAAGCGACTAGTCAATGAATGGCTGCTGGCTTGTCCTTGCTGTTGCCACTTGGCTCCACTCGAGCTGGAACAGAGACAGGATCGAATAGTTGAGAAAGATATCTCTTATTGATATATTATGTGTGTCTACTACACATCATGTCCGTGCCGGTAGCAGTACAAGCACCTTTGCATAGTTTACAACTGTGTTCATACTACACTACCTTTTTTTGTTACGAGAATCTTGGCAGCATTGGATTGATTCCTTGAGTAGCTAGCTAGACTAGCTATTTGATCTGATTCGATTCTCAGAGCTACTATTCTTTTCCTGAACTAGTCTACTCTCAGGAAATCTTGACCCTCGCAGAATCAAATCAAGAAAGCGATGAATTCTTTTACTCATTGATAATGCAAAGGCCAATATTGACAGCAGCTTGTTTTCATCGGTTGCTGTACCTCAAGGCCTCCTCAGCTATCAGAATTATCCGCCTTAGTGCCTCTGCCCCTTCAGCGTAGAAACTATTTGGGCCCACTGGCATGGCAATCTGCAAGGTATTGGAACAGTTTGACATCTCCCCTGGGGCATTCATCATAGTACCCCTTCCAATGGTCGATAGCTGCTTCCTATTGCAAAGCTTGTTTACAGCTTTCAATCGCTTCAAATTCTCTTGTGATTGACACAGCAACTAAGGAATAACAATAATGTGTTAGGACTGCAAGACAACTTATGGGTGGTGCCTCGTTCCCTCAGCAGAAAGCTTACCTTGTTTTCCTTCCTCTTGATGCAGATTTCAAGCAATGACACAGAGAGGCAAAACACTTCCTGCTTGCTCCGGAAAACCTGCACAAGATCGATCATAACCTCAGCAACTTCTGTCGTAGCTATGAAAGGGAGCAAGTCCTTGTGCCGCGACACATTCTTCAAAATTGACAAGAGGTATATCAAGATCTCTTGATGCGGCCTACTCTGGTTGCACGCTCTTATCAGAGACAAAAGGATGGCTGTTGTGTTGCCTTTGACGACAGCAATCGCAGCTCCACGAGACAGACGAGTTGTGGCTTCGAGATTCCGTACAGCTGCCATGATTTCAGAGAGCGAAGTTCGCGTCCCAATTACAGCAAGGGCACTGGCCGTTCGAGCACCAAGCTGCATATTGGGACTATGCTGTGTTTTCAAACGAGCCGCAATACCACAAAGCTGTTTGCGCCTTGCTTTCCGAATCAAGTGCCCTCTCACCAGACTCTGCAATACCACCACCCGTCCAGATATCCACGGAAGCGCCTCCCATGAAATGTTGCTGGTATCAGTGAGGATTCCAGCAGCTCGAGCAAGCGTATCAGGAGCTCTTAAAACGTTTGTTCGTCGTTGACTTGCTATCTCCTTCTTGGCAAGAAAGCCACGCACAACCCGCTGGATTTGTAGTGTGCAGAAGATCACGATTTGGTACATGAAGCTTGCGCTGTGTCCGCGCCAGACTTTTTGGATCAGAATGGCAGCTGTGGTGGATCTGTCAATGCATCCCTGACCAGATCTTGGAAGTACCGGTGCTACCCGAGTGCTGATTGTCGCTGGTTCATCACGACTCCGGAGTTCTTTGCGGATGCTTTGGTGCACTGTCCTCAGGAGCTGGTTCTGTTCAAGCGCAAGACGCCGCACATGATATCCTCGATACAGGGCTTGGAAGGAAACGATGGATTGTAGAGCACTTTGGTATCGGCGTTTGGCAATAGCACGGCGGCAATTGGCTTGCAATGCCATCACACCCAGTAGCGCAATGAAATATTCCACATGAACTGTGTAGCAACGCCAGCACTTTTGGATGATACACGCAGCTCGTTCTCTTTTGTTGTTGCGGTCTCGTCCTTTATTACCATGCTCTGCTACTCGTAGCAATGTTCCCTGGTTTCTGGAAGTTTCCCTTGGGAGGGACCTGAGCGTACTCGAGGAAGAATGCTGACGCACAAGCCATCTTCGAACAATGCATTGACATTGGACAATATTCATCAAGTCCATGTGGTAGTTAATAGAACAGACTAAGCCCCTCCATTGCTTCTGAATGCAAACAGCAGCTTGCTGCACGCGGTAGAATCTCTTCCTTGCCAGCCAAGTTCGAGCAAGGCTTTGGAACCGTACAATGTCAAGTAGGCCCATTTGAAACCCAATGTTGCAGACAAAGCCGCGCCAGTGCCTTTGAATGCAGATTGTAGCCTGTTGCAAACTGTCGAATCTCTTCTTTGCCAGCCATCTTCGAATGTAGCTCTGGCATCGCACAATGTCAAGTAAGTCCATTTGGAAACCAATGCTGTAGACAAAGCCCCGCCAATGTCTTTGAATGCATAATGCAGCCTGGTGCACACGGTAAATTTGTCTGTTTGCCAACCATCTTCGGCCAAAGCTCTGCAATTGTACAACAGCAACCAACTTCTTGTGGGCCAAAATAACAGCCTGCTGATCAAGGGAAAGTCTCTTCTTTACCAACCATCTTCGAACAAGGCTTTGGCATTGAACAATGTCCATCAGGTCCATCTTGAAACCAACATTGCAGGCAAACCCTCTCCAGTGCTTTTGGATGCAAACAGCTGATTTCTCTGCTGCTAGATGGAATTGATTCTCTGCTTGCGACTGTGGGATTGAAATTCCTTTCACGTCCACATCACAGGCAGCATTGTTGCAGTCGAAGCATGTTCCATCCTCAGGTGCTCCTCGGCTTTGAACTGGCTGGAGGTGGACGTTCTCATCGACAGGGTCGGAAACAAAAACCATTGCAATCTCTGGTGAGCTGACGACGAGCTTCTGGTTTGCAAGACAAAGTCTCCTCTTTGCAAGCCAGCTGCGCACAAGGCTCTGGCATAGCACAATATCCATCAAGTCCATGTGGAAGCCAACATTGCAGACGAAGCTTCTCCAATTCTTCTGAATGCAAATGGCAGCTCTCTTTGCCAAACTGAGCCTTGAGGATGCCTGCCATCGGCGTAGATAGCTTTGGCATTTGACCACAGCAAGCAAGTCCGCGCGGTAGGACGCATGTCCGATATAGCCTCTCCAAATCTTTTGGATGCAAAGAGCAGCAGACCAAGCCATCAGGAATCTCCGATTTGAAAGCCATCGACGTGCATAGTATTGACATTTGACAATCGAAATCAAGTCCTTGTTGAACCGAGGCCTGCAGATAGAGCTTCTCCAATGTTTCTGGATGCACACAGAAGCCATCCGCGCTTTGGAAAGCAGGCGTTTTGCCAGCCACATCCGTGCACAGGTTTGCCACGAGACGATGGCCCCAAAAGTTTTCTGATATTGATGGTTGGATAGATGGGCACGCCATTTGCTCTGAATCTTAGTTGCGCTGATATGAAGTTGCTGCATTTGGAGCCTCCTCCGGGATCCTCTGTAGAAAGCCTGCAGACTGACTGCTGCTGTTGTCGACGAGTGAAAGTGCCGTATTGCAACGAATCCTCTCCAGTAACGTTGAATTGTGATCGCACACCCGTTCGTTGATCGATGAGGATCATGGATCATTTCCAACGTATTGTCTAGGTAAAGACGACTCTCTTCTTGTGAAAAGTTGCCAGCCACAATATCGTCATCGATTAGACTCGCCCCAAGACTGATATTCAGCAGAAGCCCTGCAGTTGTTTGAAGCTCTTCAACTTTAAGAATGGGGCTCGCAGCATTGATGATTGGCATTAGCGTTCGTCGTGTTTTGCACCGACGCCAAAAACGTTGCAACGTCAATGCCGAGGTCTTCATTAGTTTGAATGCGTTCACCTGATGAGAAGCACGCCAAGCTTTCTGGATATGAAGAGTTGCAACCTTGGCTCGAATCACAGCCATTTGTATCAAGTGTCCCCGGACGAAAGCCTCCGCCGAAGCAAGAAGGGCGTGGGTTTATTAGCAATGGATCGATTGATCGTATCCATCGTGGCTGATTTGCACGTACCTGAAGCAATGTTACTCTGTTGATAAGGCCTCTCGAAAGACATTGCCCCGCAAACCTTTGCAGCATGCGCACGGCATGTTTTCGTAACTTAGCGTCGTGATCTTCGGACGGGTACAATTGGGTCAACGAGTGAGAATCCTCTTCGAGTGCGGCCCCTGCGTTTTCAGTTTCACCTTTGCGCTTTGGACTCTTCGTCGAACTGATGCATTCTTCGTCAACGTCTTCATCGGCACACCGAGCATCTCTTGCAGATCGCCACAGTTTCTGGATTTTGGCGGCTGCAGACGTTGCGTACATTCTTTTTTGGCGCACTCGAAACATTCGAATTGAAGCCTATTGAAAGGGAGGAAGAGTTAGCATGATATATGCCAATACCGACAGAGTAAGCCAATGGAAAGGCCAAAGAAACTCACCTGACAGAGAATGGCAGATTTGTCGAAGTGCCGGAAGCGATTCCTAACTCTGCGCATTCTTTGAGATCTTCGCGTTGCCAGAAATCTCCGCACTGAACGCTGCAACACTAGTAGTGCTTGGAACTTGGTTTCTTTCGCAGCAACAGCGAGTTTCGACCTGATTATTGTCTGTATCGCAATGATGTCGAGGATCTGGACCTGAAATTGCATCTGGAACCAGAAGGCTCTCCAGATTGATTGGATTCGGATTGCACCTTTTTGTGCCAAGCAAAACTTCTCGCGTGCACCGACCTTTCGTACGAGTTTCTGTATTAATAACGCTGACTTCAGAGTGGCAACAAACTCCTTGCGCTTTGAATATCGCCTCCAAGTGCTTTGAAGTCTGATTGCTGCCGTTTCAGTACGGCGTCTATTCTCCTCCTCGTGGTGGGCTTTCATCTGGACAAACTGCTTGCGCACGTTGGCGGCAATAGCATGACGAGTTTTGAGCAGATGAAAGGAGTTCTGGGCACGAAAGCGTCGGAATTGATTCTGGAAATTTGAAGATATGCATTAGACTCTTCGGCCATAATTAGCAAGACAACAAGCAAGCACATTCTGATCGAAACCTACCTGAATTTTGACTGCGGACTCTTGTCGAATCTCGACTCGAACTCTGGCCTCTTTCATTCGTACGAGGCTGTGTCGTCTACTCCGAACAAGGCTCTCGATAGTTCTCACTGCCCAGCCATACTTCTTTCGTTGATTGTGGAAATATTTTTCTCTGTGTCGTTGCCATGTGGTACCAATGAATCCAGCAGCCTTGAGCCTTTGCACCACCAGACGGCGGCGGCGATGTCGTCTGTAACAGTTTTGGATCAGTTTGCATGCGCGGACCTCATCTTGCGAAGCCAGCAAGCGGGAGCAAGAGTAGCTAAGGTAGGCTACGAGGGACTTTTCGTCTGGTGGGTGTGTTGTATCGGAAGTCGGAGCCATCCCAGGAATGCCTCCTAGCTCCAGCAGACGTCTATGCGCGAGAGTGTTGTTTAGTCTTTCGTTTCTAAGCGCATCGTCCAATGTCAGAGGCTTTTGACCGTCAAAATCCATGGTCGTGGGTCGGATTTCGTCTAAACTGAGCATGTACGGATGATAATGGTGGATCATCAGGCAGAGAGCTTTGCCATCCGCAAACGACGACGAGAAGTCTGATATCGGCAATCTGTATCGAGAGCATACCGCGTGACACCAGCTGAACAGAAGGGTCCTCCCTCGATTTTCGGTTTGATTGTCGCAACTATCCAGGGTGGAAAGAGCCTTCGAAAGGACTGGTCTCTTTGTAGGTTCCTCTCCCAAAAGCTTAACAACTTCATTCTCAACTTGACCGTGGTCAAAGACTGTTCGGGAGCAGAAGTGTGACACAATGATCCGTATCAACTTGAACACGGCACTCCTTTGCCCATCGACAATGTGGTGCGGTGAGACGTCCTCGCAGAGAGTGACCCCAGCATTGCGCCAAGCACTCAGGGCCAGACCTACATTGTGCAATTTCTGAAGTCGTGACACCGCCGGAACTCGGAGCTTCTGCAGCAAGGAATTCTTCCTCGCTCCGGTCAAGATTTCAGCCAGTCTCGCAAGGCGGACTCCGTCGCGCAAGTCCACGGCAAAGTTTGTAATCGAGAACTCTATCTCGTCAATGTTTTGTTGCTTGTAGATCACCTTGAGTCCTAAGCGACGCAAGTGCTTGGTAATGTCCCCTTCTTGGGCCAGGAAATGTCGGCAGAGCTGTTCCAGGACTTGTCGTGACGATTTCACATGAGACGACTTTGAGAAGAGTTTCCTTGTCTTCAAATGACCAGCTTGTGATCCCAGTCTATCAAGAAGGAAAATTAAGGCGAGTACTCTTCGTAGCACGAGCACTCGCAACTCCTTTCGGTATCTTGTTTCAAAGTTGCCAGAAGGCATTTTGCAGCGACCCTTTGTATACTTGTCCAAGGTGGCAGTGTCGGAGAGCACCCTGTTTACAATAAAGGATCGGAGAGCAGCCCCCATCAAGTTTTGTTGCGTGTTCACGCCAGCGCCTTTGTTCGCTGGCGTACTTGCCACCTTGACCACTGCCGAACAGCTTGTAATCAGTTCTGGCTCAATCACAACACCAAACAAAGTTTCCAGTCCGAGCTGTAGCCATGGCATCGAATAGGAGAACAAAAGAGACAGGATCGTTCGCCGTAGTGTCAAGTCAGCGTAGTCACCACACATATCCCGGTCACTCCTAATGGCTAGATTTCCCTTCGCTACCTCGGCATCAATGATGCTAATGATTCCCTGCATGTCTTCGCTCTTTAGAAGTCGGGATGCCGCAGCTCTAGCGCTTGACATATGTTGGTGCAAATAGAGGATCCGCAGAGCGGGCTGATTGAAGTAGTTTCCTGGTTGTTTTTCCACAATACAATTGTCATTTCTGCAGGGAACCAGCTGTGTCTCGCAATCTTCGTTTGGGCAAAGAACGAAGTTGAGCCAGGCAAGGAACTGCTCACACTGCGAATCGGCCCAGTCGTCCTCCTCGACGTGTGCCCGGGCTCGTGTTCGCCGCTTCACCGTGAGAGCCTCATTTGGTATACTTTGTCGATTGGCTGTCCTGGGTTTCGTGGTACTTTGTTCATTGCACAATAGAGACGAAGGATTCATGCAGGCATCATTTCTCTTGCTGCTCATAGGTGTCACAAAGATAGCGCTTGCCGCAGAGTCACTTTTCTTCGCCGTGTGGACAGCGGGCAAAGGCTCAAAAGTCTCCATGGATTGATGTTGCAAAGAAGGAGTTGCATTGATGCGATCAGACTCATGCCCGCTTGATTGTTTAAGACTTGTAGGGATAGCCATAATGTCAGGTTCCAGCAGTGCTGTGTTCATTTTGCTTCCATCAATGGCTGGATCTGGTTTCTGTTCAAAAACAAATCTGGACCTTGCTGCCAAGAGATTCAGAGATTCAACAAAAGTAGACTTGATGATGATTGTTGGCTTTTGATGGCGTCCAATGTTGCTGTCCTTTGTAATGGACAGCCGCTCGTCGGCGAGTCTGAGAAAGGAGGATGTATTTTGGCTTGTGGGAGAAACGAGCAAGCTCTCATCCACGGTCATTTCTAACTGATCCCTGAGGATGGCTTTCGGAGTGGTTGGAGAGGGGTTGTTGAAGCCAAGAGTCACGGGTGTGGCCAGTAGACGGGGCGACATCTGTGTGGTGTCTATTCTTGAAGGTTTGGAACCCCGTGAAGGTGTATCATATGATAGCAAGGAAGTTTCACTGTTGGTCTTGAAACCAAAACTCGACGAATAGGTTTCGCTAGCTTTCTTAGCCGGGGCTGGTGGAGACAGGGTACTCCGGATCGACCTTCGGAGAGAAGTGATTTTGGACCCTCGAATGGCATTGTTTTTGCTTGAGGCAGATTTGAGAGCTGCAAATCTATTTGGGTTTGGTTTCAAGGTAGCCGGTCGGGAACGCAAAGTTCCACGAAGCTTGCTTTTCTTGGTTTTCTTGTGCTGCTCACTGTCATTTTCCTTGTCACGTAGAACCATTGACGCCGAATGCTTGAGATGTCTACTATTTTGCTCTTGCGATGGCCTATTCAACTTGAAAGTTGACAATTTCTCCCTTCCAAAAATGGATGGTCTTCCTCTCAACTGATTTCTTGATGTCCCAGGGAGATCCTGCTCTCGAGAATAAGAGACAGGAGATCTCATCTTGATACTATTTTTAGCTACGGAAATACAAAACAACGCTCTGACGAATGTCGTTGCGCGGCTCGTCATTTTGGAGCAAACATTTTAAAACATGGGCCAGTTCAAAACTTGTTCTATTCGCCTGGCGTTCGAAAAAGGAGGGAAATCGACGATGTCGAATATTTCGAATTTCTTTCGATCAAATGAATTTTTTACACTCCACCCGCAGCGCAGGTCAAGGACCAAAGCTACCGGTAGATACCTGTAGTGTGCCAGGCTAACATGCATCAGGACTTCCATTGCCCACGGAGAGATAGATGTCAAACCATTTGCCATGCAAACTTGTGTACAAGCAGAAAACGACAGTATCTTTGCTGAAAGAGTAGAGGCGCCAAGGTGGATACGGGTAATTGGGATAGCAGAGGCGGTGGGATGAAAACAAGCCACCCCAATTGGCTTTTGCAGAAGCATCACAATAAGTTCTTTGAGATGCTTCGCTGCCTTCTTGATTTGATTCTACTTTAAAGCTGAAAGGTCTGCCAATTGATGCTATCTCAAAGGGCTGGCTAGACTACTTGTGCATCCGCGGCTTCAAGACGTTCTTAGGCTAGCTACACACAAGTCATATGGAATCAAGGCAATGATTTGCTGACTGAAGATGCAAGGTTCCGTTGATGTTTTCCAACCCTTGAATGGTTTAAATAGAGTAGTAAGCTGTGCAATTTAACAACTTAACCCACCGATCGAATCAGATTATCAGAGTGGGCAGAGCAGAGCTTGGGATCAACTATCCATAGAATCTGATGATATTCAGTTCTATCAAAGCCATACCGGTACTAGCGGTATGCTCAATGTTCGTTCTCCTGTGCTGCAAGAGGAGCTCCTCTTGGTACAACTCAGCCAGGGTACACGCAACAGACCATACAGCGTACGGCATGGTCTGGGGGGATATTATTATGCTCGCGCATTGGGTCCAGGTGGCTTTTCTGCGATGCATGCTAGCCAGCATGAAGAGGAACTTTTGGCCTGAGGCGAAAAATTGGAGGCTGGCCTAAAAACTTTGGAGGAGCGGAGACAAAAGTCCCCCATCCGCAAAACTAGAAGCTCGCAGAGCGGTACTAAAATTGAGGCTGGTGCCATCTGGCACTCTAAAGCAAAGCTTCATTGTATTGAGGCAGTGCTGAAACGTCCTCAATGATGCTCAAGTCTCACTTGTCGATCGAAGAGAAGCTGCTATGGAGCGTTATGTGAACAAGAAAAGCACAAACAGATTACAGCTTGACTGATGGTGTTCTTCTGGCACAGTTCTTCGCTTGGTTCCCTGTCAACAACAACAGCAGTCCATGCGAGAGGGTGATGGCAGCACTGGTGTCGAAGCATAAAAGCGGATAACGGAAAGAGTTGCCTTAGCCTTCAAGCTTCAAGCATTGCTTGTACGAGTTGCTCAGCTCACACCAGTCCAAGCACATACAACACAAGGAAAGACAGCATCCAATAGTCATGGCGGAAGAGGTGAGTTTGTGCTTCACGATTCGATTCGATTGGCAGCAAAAATGGCGCCAACACCCGCGGGGTACTGTGTGTCACACAAGTGCGCACTACTTGCTCATCTCCATAGAGTAGTTGTTTGCCTGTGGGGGCTAGCATTGTACTGTATTTAGTCATTGGTTGACGAAGCGGCCGCAGCATCTTGACTAGGAGTTACCTTGGCTCTGACTGCTGTTGATGATGGCTGTCTGCCGGATGTCATTTGAAGGTAGCGCAGCATGCACGTCACGGAGAATCTCACTTGTCATTTTTTAATGCTGTTCGTCTTTGACTTGTACCCCCATGTCCTCCGATGCATGCTACCCTCGTAACAGAATCTGGAAGAAGAAGAGGCTGCAATACCTCTGGAGGAGGGTATTGGTCTGCCGGTTGGTAAAAAGGGCAAGAAGAAACGAGATGGTTCCACCCTCAGGAAAGCCCCACAGGCCCCCAAGAGATTCAAGAGCAGCTACATTTGCTTTTTTATGGCCAAACAACCAGAAATCAAGGAGGACCTTGGAGATAAGGCAACTGTGACAGAGATCTCAAAGCGTTCGGCTCAGATGTGGTAAGTAGATTCGATTCAGCAAACCTAACTCATCAATGTCCGTTATAGACGCAATCTCACCATGGCTTCATATTATCAATTCGGTACCTGGTTTTTCAGGCGTAGCTTGCCTCCTGAAGAACGTGCTCACTGGGACGATGTGGCAGCCAAAGACAAGCAGCGATACATGGTAGAAAAGGCGTCATATACTGGACCCTGGCAGGGTAAGTTTCGGACCGCACTGCCGTGATCATCGAGTCGAGTCTGCTATTTGCTTATCCCCTGCGTGATTCCTTTCGTCGACGACGTAGTTCCTTGGAAGCGTGCCAAAAAGGACCCCAGCGCACCAAAGAGGTGAGTCGAGTCTTATCAGCTAGCTAGATACACTGAGCTACAGTGCGTCGCAGATGGGAAACCGGTTCAGGTCGGCCCTCACAGTTCCCCAATAATGTCATTTCCAGGCCAATGTCTGGTAAGCACAAACTATGCAGCAAGTCGTCCTGTGGGTCACCTTCTGCTTCTGCAAGCGTTCTGATACCTTGACTCTTTCCATTTTGTTGTAGCATTCCTTTATTTTTCGCAGGGTAAAAGGCGCCACCTCAAGGAGGCAAACCCTAGCATGAAGAACACTGAAGTTTCGAGACTCCTTGGTGAAATGTGGAGAAACGCCCCTGATGATGAAAAGCGCCCCTTCATTGAGCAAGAAAAGGCTGAGCGCGAGAAGTACAAAGTCGCAATTGCAGGTACGTTGCACAAGTATGCTTTATTGCTAAGGGACTCTGTTCCACTTGTGCTCTATTCTCACCTCGACGCGTTCAACTCCCAGACTGGCGAAAGGACAACGACATGCGAATAGAAAAGGAACGAAAAACGCAGGCTGAACAAGCTGCTTACGCAGCTTCGAACATGTATGGGGATCCCCATAATATGGATCCTCACCAACAACCACAGCAACCTTACATGGACCCAAACGCAATGGGTCAATATCACCCCCGGGGTCCACATATGCCACCACCGCAGGGACAGGGCTACATGTACGGGGGGGCTCCGGTGTATCCCTACAGTAAGTTGTTCGAGTTGCTCTTTCACTTTGTCGTGTCACTGTGGATGGACTCTTGAGATCTAAAGTTAAAGTTTGTTTGCTTGTCTGATTGATTGAACCACTGACAGCATACCAGCCAGTAAGCCCTTATCAGTATCCAACCAATGGAAAACAGCCGGTAATTTTGGGGCCTTCAGGAACTCCGGCTGGTCGCTACCCACCACCGCCTCCACCGGGTTCAGTGAACTATGGAACAGGCCCTCCACCGCCTCAACATCACACCCAGCAACAACAGCCAAATGTGCCCATGCCGGCTCCTGCGCACGCCGCTTATGGCTCGCCGCCACCAGGTCCACCTCCACCGCAGTACGGATATGACCTGGGTTCGAGTCAGCCACAGCAACATCAGCAGCCACCGCCGCCACAACCACACACACAGCAACATGATTATCACCCTCACCCTGAAGATGCTGGACTTGATCTGGCGCCGCGGCATCATCGCCCTCCTTATTAGGACAAAGGTTGGGGATTCCTGAAATCGGGCTGGGGATCAAGTTGTACCATTACTGTCAAGCCGAGAGTGTCATGTTTCTGAGAGCCTGCCTCCCCATCTATCTTCTTGTATTGTTTGTTTTGCTAATGTTTGCTATGAAAAAATGAAAAAAGTTGCCGTGCACCCGCGAAGTAAAAGTTTTTGTCGAAGTGAATAATTGATGAACGTCCTTACTGTGCGAACCAAAACCGGGTGCATGCGTTGCAAGTCTGTAACTAATAGTGATCCAATTACTGTGCACAATGAGTTGATATATATATCGGGGATGCGGTGGTATTTGTGCCTCTTGCCGGCGAGCAAGGACCAAATTGGAAGAGGGATACCTCCATCATTATCCGCTCTTCGTTCAACTGCTTTCTAGCAAAGGTGAGACGCAATTGATCTGGGGCACTGCTGACTCATCCTCGGTCTTGGTCTTGACCCTGCCAATGGTTTTAATGGGGCTGCCGCTGCAGTAGCTAGCTGGATCCAGCAAAGTCAAGCCCTTCAGCCCCCACTTTAGTCCTCAGTTTGTCCGACCCTGATCCCACGGAACCTACCGTAGTCCCGAATTCGGCCTCTTCTTTGCCTTAGCCTGGCCCCCGTCGGCTTCCATATACATAAATACCTTTAGTTAGTAGCTATCGTTGAGAGTGGATCCTGATCCTTTCCAATGGGTGTCGCTGTTGCCATCAGGTTTCCAAAAGGACGGATATTACAGGTCTACTGGCTTATATTTTGCCAAGCAAACAAGAATGTTAACCGTCCGACAGCCTCGATCTTCAAAGACGATCCACCCACTCTTAACATCTGGCCGCTTTCGACTGGACTTCGACTGTCACTCTTCATCCCTCTCTCCCAGAACCGTCAGCAGTCTACTAGTAAGCTTGTTTTCTCTTGTGTTTCTCCTTGAATCAAAATGCCGCGAGAAGGCTTGGATCAACTGGCTTTGCCTGGAGCAAATGGGTCGAATGGATCCTCCGGAGCGATGTTTTGGGACAAATCATTGTCTGCATTCAACGCAAATGCTGACGGGTTGTCGTTCGACCACGATTTTGGGGGTGGCTTCCCTGGTCTCACCAGTCGTCGCGATCAAGACCTTGGAGGATCTGTTGAAGCCTTCCCCAATCAGCCGATGAAGCAAGCTGAGACTGAATTCCTTCAATGGGACAAATCGAGCCAACAACGCGAGTTGGACTTGCTGAAGAGCCTTGTTAGAAAGAGCGAAATGAAGGTTCAGAAGCGATCAAGGGAACTTTACGACACTGCCGACGAACGAGATTGGGTAGAGAAGCATGATTCTTCCCTGAAGGAAATTGTGGGGACTCGAAATCTCGGCGGCTCAGCGGCCGACATTGAAAATACAATGCTGCTCAGTAACACATCCGATGGTCGAACTGCTATTCCCCAAATTACGGCCGGTCAGTACCCACAGCCATCTAGCAGCTCTAACGCAAACAGCAATAGTCGTCCCTGCGATCCACAGATTGTTCGCTACCATTTTGAAGTTGTGAAGAATCAGAAGAACAAAGAGACGTTTGCGGACGCTGCCAGTGATCTTGCCAAAAAATCAGAGAGCTCCGGGGTCTTCCCATATTCCACGGCGCTGAAGCTTATTTCGTCCATGATCTCACGACCAAATTTCTCACGAGAAGAGGTCGCCTTGGCTTCTATTTCTCATTTTTCTGCTCAGTTCGACGCTTGGATGACAGGACGAGTTCGCCAGGGAACAACCGTATCCGCTTCCGCTTACAATAGCCCCAGGGCAAACACCGTCGCCAGTTTTATTTCATCGGAACTTGGTGCCGGGGCGGAAACGTCTATATGGCCTTGCCTCTATCTTTGTAAGTCTTTTGCAGCGCCAACGTCTACCTTTTGTTGGCCGTTCTTCATTGTGCAACCTCACAATGTTGTTTTGATTCTTTTTAGGCTTACGGGTTGGAGACGCCGTAGCAGCCAAGGAGTTCTTTGACCGCACTGCTACGCCAAATGAAAGCAATGAAACTAGAATCGCAATTGGCAACATTTTGGCAGCGCTTTGCCAGCGACAAGGCACATTGCCGTCTTTGTGGGATGCTCGTGGGCCTCTTACACTACCGGCTCATGATAGGCGTGCGATTGCGGATGCTTCTGAGGTGTCAACGCCTACTGATAATCGTTTCGAGGTATATCGCACCGGGTTTTTGACGCTCCTTGGGTGCTCTGGCGAGTTTCCATCGTCACGCTTGGCTGGATTCAGCACAATCGAAGATTACCTGTTTGGGATGTTGAACAGTGCCTTGCATCATCCTTCTCCTGAACAACTCGACAGGGTGGGGAAACAAATCGTTCAGTTTGGTCCGGGATATTTCGGCGACCAAGACTCTTCAGGTTGGTCGTACTGTTTGCCACTTCTGGCTTCACAGCAGTTTCGCACCGGTCTGTCTCATTTGTCCCAGGTCGGCGGTCAGACGGGGAGGATGCAAGCAACACACCTCGGAATGTTCCTCTTGGGATCCAAAGGATTGCTGAATATTTTGGAAGAGTCTGAACGGCGCACAACGGAGAGTTTTTTCATTTCTCTGCTGGTTGGCTATGCTACGTGGCTGGACGGCCATCAAGCCTATGGTGCCGTTTGTGCGCTGGAATATTTACAAAACATTCCCGATGAGAACGTGAAGAGGAACGAGGTTCGTGGATGCTGGGTGTGTTATTGTTGTGAATTGCTCTTTGGTTCTTGCTGAGTCATTGTTTGTTCTGCTTCTCCTCTCCAGTTGGTTTCTCTGCTCGTTCGGACCTCTCAAATCGAGATGTTAGCTGGCAGTATCACAATGCAAGACGGCAAGAGAAGCAGGGGTGCCCTTGACGCGCACTTCCCCACTAATGAGGTCTCGTTTTTGTTGAAGCAGGCGGGAGAGAAATGCAAAGATGCCACTGACCGTCCCCGTCGACTTCACGCTGTCCGTCTGTACATGTTGGCGGGTGAGTTCAGGGGCCTTATGGAAATGATGATGCGGCTAATGGTGTCCAGCTCGGAAGTCCACGATGCAGAAAACCAGTATTGGTGTACCGAAAGCAACGGTTTCTGCTCCAATTTCCTCAATCAACCTTCAATCGCTGGTAACTTGGATGCGAATGTGGTTGCCACCTTTTCTGCCATGATCGAAATTGCCAACTTCAAAGCACGAATTCAAGCTGGAGCCCAGCGTGAAGCCTGGTCGGCGATTGATCGCCTGGACTTGATCCCGAAATCTGAAGCTGATGTCTCCAGGATCAAGGAGACGTTCAACGCCATGGCTCCAGTCCTCAAGGAGCAAGTCCCTTGGGTACTGCTTGGTGCTATGCGTTCGTTCTGTGGCGAGTATCATCGGTTGAAGAATGGACTACGGCCAGCAACAGAGAGCACCACTATGGAAGCTCTTCGTGAACTCAAAGAACGGGCTCGGGTAGTGCTTATTTCTGCAGGGATGATCTCCTCCAACGAGGTGAATGCGCGGATTCAGCTGGATACAATGACTCAGCTCGAAGCAAGAATGATCTAGCTAGCCAGGCTACCTGTGGACTCGACCGAGCTATTCTATTCCGCGCTCCAGCGAGACCAATGATTCATTGTATCAAATGGCACGAAAATGCGAGGAAGACCGATGTTGATATAAGGATATTCCGTAGCGGTGTCACAGCAGTACTTCTAAGAATAATCACGACAGAGCGGGGAGCTGGCTTCACTGACAGTGGCACCTGGGCCTTGGCCCATGGGTCGTCCTCAAGCACTTTTCGTCCTCGATTCATCATTCGTTCATTACTTTTGAGTTTTTTTCAAAGATTCGAGCGGGTACTACACCAGGGATCATCATCTAACTAAGTTCGAGTAATAGGATCACTATAGTGCCCCCCCCCGGTACTGGTTGGTTGTTGCCGTCATTGGCGACTGCACGTACCGGTAGCGCACCGGTACAGTGGTCCTGATACCGAACAGCCAAAAAGTTGCTTACGGTGTTTTGTTTAGTCCCGTGCCAATTTCAAATTCGTGATTAAAACTGCTTCCAAGATCCTGGACAAAACAGCACGACAAAGTGATACCAGTACTGTGGAGTGAAGGAAGGGTTGTTGCATTGTATCCATCTATTACCTCTTATTGATACAAGCTAGGTTGTCATCTCTGGAATAGAGCAAGCGGCTGTACAGCACAATTATTTCAAGCTACAGGTTTCTTTGGAGAGAATATTTATGTTAGTGCCGGCACCGGTAGACGCAAAGATATTCTGAGCGCGAAGAAACGACGAAGAACAACTATCTGCCCGAGGAACTACTTTTTGAAACGATCTGCCCAAGATGGCTCAACCTCGTCGAAAAGGCACGAAGGAGCTCCTTTCGGACAAGGGGGCCCATCAGGTGGAGAGGTCTGTGATTTTCTCGTCAATTTGGGATGTCAAGACTCAGCCTCCTCAGAGCTCCAAGACGGCAATTGTGCCGAAAGCACTCCTAAAGACGAAGCGCCGCAAGATCTCCTTGGAGGTCCATCGTGTGTCAATGGAACGAAAGGAAGCATCCAAAGATGATGGCGACAACACTTTTGTTTACGAAGAATGTGTCCTTCGGTAAGTACTGCTGCTAGCTGTCAACTTCTTCTCGATCTGGCAGAATCCTTTTTCTGAATATTTGGACGCATTTTATTATTGGACGCTAGCTTGTGGATTCCAGAGGTCAAGGCAAAAGCAAGTACAAAAGATACGTCCGAGAATTCAGATGACGACGAGGACGAAGACAACTCAGTTTTCACTCCTGTGGAACTGCTGAGCACTGGAGTCCCTCTCCCCGAGCTCACGGGAAAGTGGAGACCCAAATATCGGATACCTTTGCGGTCCCTCACCATTACCAGCACTTTTGATTCTCGAATTTTCCTTCGAATTGATCAGGAAAGCATAAAACAAAAGAGGCAGCTCATATTCGGATCCGTCCAAGATGCCAATGAATTTGTCGCATCATTCAACAGGGAGAAGACGCGCGAACCAAAGCGCCTGGATGTAAAACTCAAGGGATCCCTTGGTGGCATTCAGCTAGATCGAGGTGAAAAGCTCGATCTCCTGATTGAAATTGTATCTGGATGGAACCTTCCCATTGCCGATCTGAGCTCCAGCGATCCCTTCGTCATCTGTTCCATAAATGGAAAAGAGGTCCACAGAACGCACTATGTTCCAAAGAGGTAAGCAGGATTTTCTGTGTTGTGCGTGTGCTGGTTTTTTTTCTTCACTTGTCTTACGCTCATTCATCGTACCCTACATGAACGATGGTCGTTAGCCTCAATCCGGTATGGACGTTGCAAACCGGTTCGCTCTTCATCTTGAGTATTGATGCAAAAGATCTTTTTGCGGGTGATGGTTTGTTCTGTCGAGTAATCGACTACGATGTGCTGAGCAGTGATGATCTCGGATACTTTGTAGTTCCGCCGGACGTCCTCTATAAAGGAAACGGCGAGAGGGAAGTATTCAAGTTAAAGGGGCCGCCCAAATCAAAGGCAGATGTCCCAGGGCATCTAGCCGTCCGGTGTCGGCGAGCTACTCAGTACGACAAGGAGTTCATGGAGGAATTCCAATCCGCTGAAGCCAAAAAGGCTGACACGGTTTCCCCGGCAACACTTGTGGAAGGAGGGCGAAGCAATCTCAAATCCATTATCGAAAAGAAAGTCATGACGGACAAGATTGGAGTCAAACGGGTGAGTAAGCGCTATGGCGGAAGGGTGTGTCTCTTGCAGTCATTGTACCCACAGCTGACATCGCGACCACTATGAACAGTACAAAATTCGGCCGGGTCCTGACCCCAAGCGGAAGGCCGAAACCGAATGGATGACGGAAGACCACATCGAAATGGAACACATGGCCGAATCTCAGCATTGGATTGACTCTGGAAGTGGAAAACTTGGCAAGGTCTACGTCGAAGTCCTCGGATGCGACGGACTTCCAAACCTGGATACGGGTGGATTCCTCGGAAACAAGACCGATGCGTTTGTTTCCATCGTTTTCGAAGATACGGTCGTTCAAACAGATATTGTGGATGATTGCCTGAGTCCTCGCTGGCTGCCTTGGATGAAACGTGCTTTTGTCTTCCACATGATTCATAGCAGTAGCCAGGTGCTGGTTGGTGTGTTCGACAACGATATGGGGATCCAAGATGACCACGATCTAATTGGAAAAGTATCTGTCGACTTGACCAATCTTCACAAGGATACAATCTACATCTTGAAGTTCGACATATTCAAGTCCAGTCAGATGTCCACGAGGAAAGCGAAAGGTTCAATTACATTGCGGATCCGCTTGGAAATCGATGACGAAAGAAAGCTGCTTCTAGCATGTCTGGAACCACCTCCTGACGTGCACGTCAATGTAAAGACCAGGAAGGAGCTGAGGGTGGTCCGATGGACCACCATGGGCAAATACGACATGGAATCGTACAGCATGAAAGTGATGAATTCGTAAGTATTCGAGCGCCTGTCAGTATCGGAATTGCGACTTCGTACTGGTAACTGACGCCCATTTGTTCCTTGGCAAAGTTATATCGAGGAGCTGCTTGCTTACCAGCAAGTCATGTACCACATTGAAGATGGAATCATATCGCTTCTGATGTGGCGTAGCCAAAGCCAGGTGACTTTCATGGGACGTACTATAGCCCTTCCAACCCACTCGGCCGTGGCCTTCATCAGTTTCACCTTCCTCGTTGAGAATCCTCGGTTCCTGCCATCGTTCTTTTTCTTCTCGTTGGCCTGGTTTTTGATCGCTGTAATGGCGTATAGGCGGCAAGACCCCAATCCTTGGCGTCGTTGCAAGTCGTATGGGGAGCTTTTCAACATGCTGGTAAGTGCACGAACAGGGTGCTACTTGCTCCGTCCAATACCGCCTTATGCCGCTCTCTTCGCACTTACGTTGTTCGTCCGTAAATCTTAGGTGCTTGGGCAGTCCGTGGCTCCACCGGACCATATTCGGCGAAACGAAAACATAGAGGCGATTGCAGCTGCAGCTGACGAGTGGCAAAAGCGCATCGTAGAATCAGAAGAACGCAACAAAAAAGCATATGAAGATTCACAGAAGGCTCAAAAGGAATATGAAGAAGATATGCTTGAAATCGGGGAAGCAAAGACGGACATGAGTACCAAACAAGGAGGTGTTTCTGTTGACATTTTCAAGCCAATCTTCTTCCCTATCCAGAAGAATTTGGCAATGGTGTGCCGTATGCTGCGCTATTGCCGAGCAGGTAGGAATTGGGGGACTCCTGTGCCCATTCAGCTTCAATCCTCTGTTCTCTAAGTCTCGTTTGCTTCTCCTGGTGGCTTTCTTTTGTCGGCTTTGTTGCTTTAAAGTTGTCACTTGGGATGAATGCTACTTCACTTTCTGGATATGCACAATTGCCGTGGTTCTTGGCGGAGCATTCCTGTTTGTGCCTTGGCTTTGGATTTTGAAATGGTCTGCCCGATTCACCGTTTGGTCTATCTTTGGTCCGTGGATGAAGCTGGTGGATCTTTTCTACTACAGCAGGATAACACCACTTTCGGAAGATGAGCTGGAAGAGCGTGAAGAGCTCCAGCGGATAACTCGTCAAGAGCTCACGTCGAAGGCTGCAAAAGAGAACCGTATAAAGCGAGGTGCGTTCTTTCCCGGTTCTGGCCCCGACCACATGCAAACAACTGACGAATTTGCCTTGCTATGTATTAATACCACACAAAACAGAAAACCTGGAGAAGCTAAAGGATATCAAAAAGTTCATGTTCGGCGACTTCATCTCTAAAGTGCCAGTCATCCATGCTTCACGCCACAAGGACGTGCCTTTGCCAGCGTCACAGGCAGTGCCCTACAAACCAAAGCCCCTGCCATTGGCCGAATTGGCGATGAAAGAGGCCGGTTATCGAAGGACTCGGTTACCAGGACAGCACCTGGAGGGGGACATGATTCCACGGTACGTGCTACCTTGCTGGCTCACTTTGGTGTTTCTGCCGTCATCTTCGTCGCTCACACCACTCTGTACCTGCGATTCTCCATTCAAAGACTCGAGTCAGTTGCTTTCACCGATGCACCACTGGGTCAAGCTACCGCGAAACCAGATCTGCTGGACAAAGCTGGACCTGGAGGAGGCGCGCCTTCGGTTACCGAATCGACCTCTACGGTCTATGCTAAGCTTGGCTCCGTGATTGCGATTGCTGGTGCTGTTACTTGGTTTGGGGTGCCATTGCTTTCGTTTGCTACTGAGACAGCACTTGGCGCCACTGAGGATGGCCTGCAATGGCTCCTGGGGAGCCCGGATGTGAATGCTTCTGGTTTAGCTTAATTAACTGTGCCTAAGGCCAGGTTTTTACTGTACTAGTCTACTGCTGCCTTCGGTATGCTGAATTCACTGGCGCCGATGGAGACCAGTACGAGAAAGGAAATCGGACTTCATTCCAGTGCGGTATCCGGTACGAAGCCAAGTTTTGTAGAACGTGATCCGATATAACGAGAAGTTTGTCGTCAGTTTAATAGTGTTTTAACTCTACATCATTATATTGTCGACTCTCTTTCGAAGAGTCATGCATTGGTCCCTGCTTTGAGTGTCGACATGTGTCTCCTGATACTCAATTGATGAATTGGCGAGTGTCCAACAGCTGACCGTTTCAAACAAGCAGCCACCTCGCGACACCACAGTCGTAGCTTCGAGGAGACCAAACTCCGCTTCATTCCATGGAATCCAGCTTACGTCGATTCGATTCAATCGTTCACTAGCCATTGCATGTTGTGCGATCTCCGTCCCCGGAGTATAGCGAAACAGTGATGTATCTAGGTGTGATCAGTGGGTCCTGGAGCTAGCTAGCGATGCCGTTGCTTTTCCTGAATCCAAGGTTCACAAACGATGACACCATGTAATCGCCGTGCTTCGACGATCTCCTCAGCCTTTGAAACCTTGCTCAAAGGAATTCTCTCAAGAACTTTTGGTTTTATTGCACCCTTATGCAGAAGACCAATGAGATGGGCAAGGTCCTTCTTCCCTTGCTTCATATCTCGCTCCCACTGTTCGAAAACATTGTGCTTATGTGCTCTCTTCAGAATCTTGAAAACGTCCACTTGACACTGACCCTTTCCAGGGAGAATGACAGGATAGTTGTTAGCTGCACCAGGCCCTCCTAAAAGGATCAACTGTCCTTTCTTTTTCAAAGCATTTAGATGGTCATAGCTCAAAGGGTCCGTATCCTTAAGACCTTCGTTCGCAGATCCAATCAATATGTCGATTTGCTGGGAAATCGAGGGCAGCCATTCCGAAGGGGTTGCACTTAACGGTATCCCACCCATTTCGATGATTCGCTGGAATTGTTTAACTTTGCTGGCAGTTGCGTAGACAACCGATGCACCTGCATCGATACCGAGTTCTATAATTGCCTGCCCAAAGGCGCTCACACCGCCGACAAACATTATTGATTTTCCCGAGAGAGACTTGTTGCGATATCGGACGCTCGAACTCTGGCCAACGTGCAGTGCCTGAAAAGCGGACAGGTATGTTTCAGGCAAGCAGGTCAGCCTGGCGGGATCTTGAATTTGTGCGCTTGACACCTTCACCAATCGTTCTCGGGGGATACACACGTAGCGCGAATTCGACCCAGAGCACACCAATGAAAGCACCTGATCTCCACGTTGCATGCTGTTCCGGCCAGTTTTGTGAATCTGGTCGATCTTGCCTGTAAAAGCTACCCCCGGAATCCTTGGCAGACTAAGGGTTCCTCCCCACCATTCTCCTCTCCGTATCGCACAATCCGACTGCGAAATCGTGGAAGCCTGTAAGAAATGTGGCACGACGTGTCAGAGGGCTTTGATCGTCTTTGATAGCAAAACCCTGTCATGGGGTTTGGGAAGTCTTACCTCAATCTTGACAACTACTTCGTTGGAGCCAAATGGCAGCAGTGGTGGGTTGGGGTGTTCAATTACCTGTAATGCCAGTCGGGTGTCTTTTGGTTTGCTGACCTCGAAGTATGCCACATATGTGTTGACTCCAGACTCATATTCGTAGACGTATGGGTTGGCTACATCATTTTCCTTTTCAGATGTTGTATGGGCATCGCCAGATCGGCTAAGCAGCCTCAAACCCAGGCTCCTCGATGATGCGGAAGCGGTTGCTGCATCTGCACCCCTCCCTTTTCTCGGAAGACGAAAAGGGATACAACTTTTAGTCTCATCCTGTACTGAGTCGATATTGAACATCAGGTTGCCTGGCGATTCCATGTGAAGCCCCTTGACGCCTGGATGAGCGCCAGGAGGCAGTGTTGGCAATGGTC
This sequence comes from Seminavis robusta, assembly GCA_903772945.1. NCBI lineage: Eukaryota > Bacillariophyta > Bacillariophyceae > Naviculales > Naviculaceae > Seminavis > Seminavis robusta. The sequence continues at coordinate 26,264 of CAICTM010000396.1, read as the reverse complement.
CTAGGTTGTTGCTCCTCGCAACATTGCGAGGATTTGCCTTGTTTTTGGAATGGTAAGTATAGCTGTCCTCAGAAGCAGACATTGTGCTTATTTCGTTGGAGTCGCCTACACTGATATCAGCGATAGGAGGAGCATTAGGCAACCCTTTCATCTTCTTTCGAAGAGACAGTCTCTCCATGTGGTTGGACACAGCAGTTTTTCTCGTTGGAAGCACGTCCGCTTGAGACTTGTTCATGCCCTGTAGCTTTCCCATGCTTAGAATGCAAGTCTTTTCTTTTTCAAGTCCGGTATCAAAGGGAGCAGAGGTACTGTAGATCTTTCCAGGCGGGATATCGTTGTGGTTTTCGACACTGGAAGCGGTCACTCTTGCATTGCTTTGCTGAGGGACATTGTCGTATTCCACCCCACGTTTTTCCTTCTTGGGTTTCCTTTCGGATTCCATGCCCGAAAGATCGTCCAGTATTTGACTGCTATCTGCTGGTGGAGGTGGATCGTCTCTTGCTTTATCATCGTACGAGTGTCTGCTACTCGTGTTGGGTCCACTGTTTGTTCTGTTATCGTTTTCATCCTCTGAGTCATGCGATGTGCTGAGTATTGATTCACTGGCTGTGATGGATTCGGAGAAGATTGGAGGATGTGACGTAATTTCAACAACGGAGGGCCCGTCCTCGAATACGCTGTCATCACTTTGGTCGTCAGAGTAGTTTTCCTGTGATGTACTATCATTTGTTTCGCTTTCCACCTTGCCATTGTTTGGATCAGTTTTGTTGGGATCTAGCAAACTCCAGACGCTCCCAGTCAACACGGGTCTTTCAAAGTTCTGCGAACAGATCATGTTTGACTGCACCGAATCCAGAACGTTTAAGAGTTTCTCTTCCAAAAGACGAGGCTTTTCTTTATCCGAGAGCTGATATCGATGCGTCGTGGGTTTGTCCCACCGAATCCTCTTGTGCTCGGAGTCGTCTTCTTCGTCGAACGATGGCCCCTGCGACGAGTCTGGCGAGGGACTCGCATTCCTGGATGATACCTGCTGAGTAGCATGTTTCGATGAGCTTTTTTCCAACTGATGATGGTGGTGGCGATGGTAGCTTCGTGGTGTCCCCAAGGACTTTTTGACACTTTGTCTTTCTGGCGACTCCCTTTCGACGTACCGATCGGGAGACGGCGGCCCCGCGGATAATCGTCCAGATGACAAAGCCAATCCAGGGGATCTACGCGCAGACGAAAATCTGGAAGAGCTGGTCGAAACCGCAGCTGGGGAAGTTGCTGGTGCGCTCAAGGCATGACCCCTGCTAGAAGAGCCACGGTGACTGCGTCGACTTGACGGCCTTTCGTCTTCTGAGATGTCAGAGTTCTCCATAAGAGACCACCAGGTCGCGCTATTGGTCGAAACGGGGCTTTGTTTATTTGGAGATCCCATTGCCAATACTAGTCTATTATCTACAATCACAGTAACAAACGTTTGTACGGTACCTGATGAGGAACCAAGGGAAAAGGGTAACATTCAACAACAACAAAAGCTGCAGTGTTGGTGCGAAGAAGGTTGTTGGGAGTTGGGAGGGAGGTGAAGCAAATTGTGGTTTCGGTTTTATGGGCGCGCCAGCGTTGCCACAAGCTTTTTCAACGACTAGTTAAAATTCTATGACGTCACATTTAGCCCTGGCTCTAAGCAGTCAAGAAGCTTCCGATTGGATGATTGTTCGGGAGGTCTCTGACGAAACGTTCGAGGCGTTGACAGAATTTATTGCGGAGGCGGTTCGATCAGTTTTCATCACACACTTCCACCCTCAAACCTCCTCGTTGTTGACCATGGCAGACATGGCGACTCTTCATCAACCAGCCATCCAGCGGCGTGCACGCCCTGAAGATGCAGCGATGCATATCACGGTAAGCCCATCTTGACTTTCAACGAACGAACCATCATTGCGACAGGCAAATTGAGAGCTGAATCGTGCGGCTACTAGTAGACTACTCTCGCCGTTGTGATGGTTCTATTTCGTCCTCTCATCCATCATGGCCTCTTTCTTGGCCGCTCTGATTCTGTCTAGGTATCCGACCCTGTGCAGCACCAGGAAGGAATGAACAAGTACACGTCCTACCGCGTGGATGTTCGTCCCCAAGCGACCCCTCCTCCTGGCGAGCATCAAGATAGTATCATGATGCAGCACACGGCATATTCCGCTGTGCTGCGCCGTTATTCGGACTTTTTCTGGCTCTACGAAAGACTTCACACTGAACGAGCGGGAGCTGTTGTTCCCCCCATTCCTGAAAAAACTGCCGTGGGACGATTTTCCCCCCAATTCATTGTGAGTTAGTTGTTAATGGATGATACCGGTACCCTTTGTTTCTTGGATGATCCAAATGCTAATTCGATTCACCATTATCTCTTTGAGAATCTCAGGAGGATCGCCGCATGAACTTGGAACGATTCTTGCGACGTGTAGCTGTTCATCCAGAGCTTGCCGATGCTCCTTGCTTGGATACCTTTTTGCGTGCGGATGATGCTACCTTCCACGCAGCCAAACAGGCCAAGGGCGATGTGGCTTCGACCGGGGGCATGAGTCACCCTCACCAACAAAGTATGACCTACCAAAGTCCTCCCAAAAAAGAAGGCTTAAAGAGATGGTTTGCAGAAGCAAAGACGTCGATTGCTGGTGATCTGGTCAAGTCTCCCGATGACGACCTCTTTGATGAAATCTCACGATACATCCACTCACTCGATAGCCAAATGAAAAATGTCAGTCACCAAGCTTCTGCTTTGGTCAGAAAAGGAAAGGAAATTGCCAATGGCTTGTTCGAATTTGGATTGGCTTTCAATTTACTTGGACAGAGCGAAGCTGACGCCCTCGGGGATGCCCTGGGGAGAATGGGAGACACAGCGGACCGATTGTCTGTTCTCAGTGCGGATCATGCCGAAAAAGAAATGGCGCAGTTTGAGGAACCCTTGCAGGACTACTTGAAGATGATTCATGCTGTGAAACTTGCCTTGCAGCGACGCCACGAAAAAAGACTCACCTACAGTACTTGCCTGGCCGAAGTCGAAGCCAAACAGGTGTCGCTGGGCAAATTGCAATCACAGATGGGCCAAGATGCCAAGGCTTATGCTGCCGAGATGTCCTTGAGACGAGCTCAGCAAGCTGCTGAAGTTGCCAGGGATGATTTTGCCACGGTGTCGCAACGTGTGTTACGAGAAGTAGATCGGTTCAAGCGGGAAAAGGTTAGTGGTGATCGAGGACTCGACTCTTGAAATTCTACAGGTTCTATTCGCTCACAATTTCATTGTCATTGCCCCACCATCTTTAAAAAAGGCCGAAGACATGCGACGCACGGTTTTGGACTACATCAATCTACAGGTTGACTACAACAAACGCATGGAGCAGATCTGGACTGCGCTGGTTCCTCAGCTCGAGAAGGTTCAACTGGATAGCCACAGCAATGCGATTGCTGTGTCATCGAACCAGGACACGAAGCCGGCCCCAAGTCCCACGGTAGCCTCCTCCGAAAATCCTCCTAGTACGTCGGTGGCTCAGCAGGCTGTGCCCCCACCGTCCAATGCAGACCCTGCGAGTGCCGGCATGCTGTCTGTGCAGTACCGTGATCCTGTACCGTAGTTTGCGTCTTTCCCCAAGGTTAATTGTGAATTAATAAGAATACTCTATGATAATGTTGTCTCTACAGGTACCGGCACGATGGTAGAGGTAGCGCGTTCTCTCGTGACTAATGTTATTTATTTCATTTATAGCTGTGATGTTGTGTAACTGAAGATACCAAGAGCAGAACAGGTTGAACTCCGAATTATTACCAAGAGCAGCAAAGGTTGATTCGATTCGATTCAGTTCTTGCCCTCGGAACGCTGCAAGGCAGCAACTATTCATCATTCATCGATCTAGCTAGCTAGGTGTCCCCTGAATACGTAGCATCCACCATCTCCTAGCTAGCAGCAGTATTCTGTACCCTCCTGCGTATTAGATGCACCCCTCTAACCTACCAGCAACACTACGTGCATTTTGAGATACCGATACCCCGGCCGGTACCATCACTAACAACTGAGTGTTGAGACTGACTGAGGAATACTGGCAGGGAAGCGCACCTTGCCCCCACCCAACGGTTAGATCCCACTCTGCAATATTATTATTGTTTTGATCTGACGACTGAGTCTCTTCACTATTTTTGTGGCAGCAGTGCAAGACAACTGATCTCGTTGTTTGTTCGCTGTGGATCTGTTTGTTTCGGCCCCATCATTCTCACCTCACCTCACCTACTGTACCACTGTTGGCAAGGTAAAGGTGGTGCACTGCATCAGCGTTGACGACGTTACCGCTTTTTCGGGGAGCCTTGAATGGCTGAGTCAATTGGTTGTTCGTTTGAAGAAAAACACACGATACAATGAGCTCAACAACATCAGCATCAACGCCTACGTCTCAGCGGGGCCAGAGCAGCTACCCAATGCCTGCTTATTTGAACTTTTGCCCTGGAGGATTGACTTATTCGGGTTCCTTTTTTGGCGAAAATTTCTACTACCAACTTTCTGATTGTACTTCGCCCTCCATTGGAGCCCTGGCAGCTGACAGGAGAAGTCCGACTCAGGCGGCTTTAACTTCGCGCAACTCGCGTCGCAATTCGCAAAATCGACCCTCGGCTCAGTCGAGTCCCCAGGTTGACTCTTCGACTGTCTCCGTTGATAGCCTAGTCTACAAGGCAAAATTGGCCGATGACAGACTGCGGCAATACTCCCTTCTTTCTTCTGGACAAATGGGATCAGGTACTCCTTTTTTTCTCCCTTCTCTGGCTGCTCTGGCTGAGGCGTCCTTTGGACGATTGACTGGTGTACCCCATTCTAGTGTGAAGGCTTGGGCAGATGCAATGGTCTTGCAGTACTTGGAGACCACTCCTGAGATTTCCCCCAGGACATTGGAGGATGCAGGCAGTGCCAAACCTGCTGCCATGAAAACTATCACTGATACAACTTCCTCAGTTCTTCGCAAAATTCTTGAACAGCAAGAGAACGGAAAGCTAGCTCACTTGGCATCCTCTCCGATGTCTCGTGCTCGACCATGTGGTTATGTTTTTAAGAGGGGGGATATTGCCTGGAACTGCCGTACTTGCCAGGCAGATTCCACTTGCGTTGTATGTGACAACTGCTTTCGAAACTCAAATCACGAAGGACATGAAGTCTACTTCCATAGAACAACCCCGGGTGGGTGCTGTGATTGTGGCGATCCGGAGGCCTGGAAAGCTGATGGATGCTGTGATGCTCATAGGCCTCCAGCGACATCCAAAGTAGAATCGAGGGTGGATGACCCGGAGGAAGCCGTGAGAATGGCCAAAAAGTCGTTGGAGGAATCTGAGGAAAGCCTTCGATCGGGAACCACAGCTCTCCCACCAAAATTGGCTGCTGCCCTGGGAGTGGTTATTGGAGCAGCTGTCAAGTGCTTGCTGGAAGCTGCTGACGGTGCTGGGATTGGTGCTGACCCAATCCAGTGGAAAACCCGGTGGTCGGACGAGGCATCACGGATAAAAAATCGTGCTTGTCACAATGAAGATTATTGCTTGCAGAATCCCGTTGCAACTCCTAGTTCATTCCTGAACGGGATCATGCCGGAAACATTGCCAGATGGCTACAGATTACACCTGCGATTGCACAACGACGACGTTCACACATTCGAAGAAGTCATTGATGCGTTACATGAACCCCGACAGTCGCGTCGCAATGTTCAGAGGGACGAGGAACAGGATGTCCCACCGCTTGTTCCCATGAGAGACACCGCTACGGACATGACACATCACGTTGACGCGGATGGACAAGTGACGGTCAAAAGTTACACAACGATATCGGCTGCAATGCAAGGATTTCGGAGACTCAAGTCCCATGGGCTGCACTGTGCTGTGGTTGGATCGTCACAGGTTGACCAGGAACAGCGTGCAAAGGCCTTGTCGTCATGGTTGGCGGATATAAGCTCAGCGCACCCTGCTGCCGCAAGTCTGGTTGTACATGCTCTGGTACAAGTAAACCCCCGGCATGATTTGGCCTCCATATCTGTTTGGCACGAAGCGAGGATGATTCCTGCTTGGGCCGCTCTTGACGTTGTCGACGAAGCACAAGCATGTCAACGACGCTTTCAGGCGTTCCCGCCGCACTTGCCATCCAGTTACGTTACACGAGAACAGGCAGAGACGCTACACGCGTATTGTACGACCGTAAATCCGGGTGCTTTTGTGCAGCAGACAGGTTAGTTTTCTTGGGCTTGCACCGAGCTTCTATCCTTGTTCAGTTTCTGATTCTTCCCTTTTTTCTTTGCAGGAACAAACGCCAATTTCTACGCCAAAGTTCCATATCGCTTGCAGCCGTCGCGATACAGAAAATCGCCTCACGCTCTCTGGGGCACGCTCCCATCAACTTACACAGACCCAATTCCAGTGGCTTCAAAGCACCCTCTGCTCCACTTTCTGCATCACGGGCAATATAATCCAAACGTTCAGAATCGCCTGACCGAGGGTGTGCACGTAATCGATACCGACTTGAGGAAGCAGCAGGAGGCCGACCGGATTACCTCGAGTGTCTACCCTCACAAGCTACCTGGGCTTCACTTGGTCAGCGGAGTTGGCACGAGACCCAGCAACAAAATTTCGGTGGAGCGAGCACCGCTGCCAAACCCCATGCAGTGGCGACATTTGCTCGGGACCTCGTCATTCCGAGCTCCGGCTTCACCCTGCCTCCTGTTGCTGCTATTGGACCCTTACCCAACAAAACAGTTCCGAAGTGCGATCCACGCATTATTTCTTTCCCTCCTAACAGATGCTCGGTTCAAGTGTCGATTTGCTGCAGCACTCGGTGTTGCGTACCGGCCACTCACTACCCTTTTCTGTGCTGGTGTTGGGACCGAAGCGGATTCACCTATTGGTTTCACTGTGCAAATCTTCACCGCAGGAAGCCTTGTTCGAGCACTCGGAAGCGCCTCAGTTGCAGAGCAGCTCTTGAAGTCCGATGACAAGGAAGGCGACGAAGACGCTGAATCCTCCATTGGCGTCTCGACTTCTCCGCTCGCACATTCTATTGTTCGTTGTATTCATACGAACATCCTGGGTGCGACCAAAGAAGTAAACATGATTTTGAACAACACGAAAGCTGGCGATGATAATGACAGCCAAGAGGAAGCTGATCTTGGAAACGGGGGACTTCTTCGGGCGCTCACGTATGTTGCTGGGGAGCACCCTCTCACGACTCCTCTACCTGCAGCACCTGACGACGGCTTTCTGGACTCTAGGTCTACCCGCCACAAGAGGCTGCCACATCTTTTGCGAGATTTAGAATATGTTATTGAAACTCCCGGAACAGCTTTGCGCTTGCTTCTGCCGTCGCGCTTCCCTTCGTATCAAGGGCCGACGGAATCATCCCGTGGTGTCAATGTGCAGACGTTTGCGGCTGTTTTTGCAAGGCTTCTGCGGGTGGCTCAGGGAATGGACCCGCAAAAGCGAAAAATATCTGGAGGGCACGTGGAGTACGAGCAGAATCGTTGGCTAGAGGCATTTGGGCTGAGCTTGAACTTTGCTGGAACCCGTGACGCGCTGGCTGAAAGTTTGGTGAACACGACAACGAACATGATTCTGCTGCAAGGGATGGAAAACAAATCCCGTCTTGGAAGCACACGAGAGGCGATGGGCAACATGCTTGCAGCGTTGCTGCGTGAAATAAAGCTCTGGCTTTACCGAGAAGGAATGCTGGAAACCGGGTTGCCAATCGGTCCAGGTGGCACACATGGCGGGGTCGATCTTTCGCAAGTGGAAGCTCTGCAAAGAAGCACTCTTCATGTATCTGGTGCTCAAGTAGGAATGTCCCCCATCGCATCTGGCGCAGGAGAGTCCTCGAACGTTTCAACGAATGTGAACGCGGTGGCTTTGTCTTGTGCAACCGGTGTAAAAATGACAGAGGCCCAATTGAATTTGATCGAAAGCGCACTTAGAATAGAAAGCGCACAGCACAATCACATGGACGTGATGAACATATCATCGACGCAATCACCCATGAAATGTCCTGTTCTCGGAGACTGGCTACGAGTTCCTCATTCTCCGTTGGCAGGCGACTCGCTGTCATTCCATTTACCTCTCCACCGTGCTCTCGCAAAGACTGTACGAAGCATGTGCGGCATCGTCGTCCCTGAGTCGGTACGAAACAGCCCTGGGTCAGAATGGTGGAAGCTGCCAGTGTTGGACGAACCAAATGTGCCAGCGGGGACCGATTCATCCGCTGCACCATTCAACCATCCCCTGGTTTCTGTGATACGATCTACACTTCGATCATCAAACTGCAGAGTTGTGTGGTCTGCGGGCCCTGATTGCTCGCCACAGGATGCTCAGCAAAGAAGGGCGCGGTCGCGCACCGTTTCTGCGAATATCGCGGTCGCCAAGATCATTCATTCCCTGGCTGATCATCCGATTCGATGCCTTGCTGCTAGCCAACAGATTGAGAGACACCTCTGGGCGAGAAATGGCAGTGCAACCGCAGGAATGGCCTTGAACTACTCCAGCACGCCTCTTTGCCAACGATTCAGAGATTTGGACTTGACGCTGGTTCAGCTGTCGGCTGCTGGACTGAGTGTTGGATTGGGGGCCCGAAAGGTGTTTGAACTGTTGAAAAGTCGTTTCAGCATGGATGGGTATCTGTGCGATCCAGAACGAAGAACGCAGATTGGTTCAAATAGTCCTTCCAGTGGCAGCTATGGCTCTGGCAGCAATAGTCAGTGGGTCAACCCACCAAGAATGCAGGACCCCGATCATGCAGTTGTGTTGTCAGAGTCCTTCTTCTTGACTCTCTGCATGCTGGTTACTGAATTGCCCCCACCACCACCTTCCTCCGAGAAGGACGACACTTGGTTGCGACTGAGTATTAGAAGAGAGCTCATTCACGCGCTGGTTGCAGAAGCGCGATCTCACAGTGAAGCCATGGCGGCTGCGTCGTGTGCTGTGAGTCGGAGAGACGAGAGTGATGGCACTGCTCTCTCAAGCGGAGGCGGGAGTTTGTTTCGAGAGGCGTTTTCGGATGTACTGCAAGAGATCGGAAAGCAGAAAAGCCAAGGGTCATCTCGAGTTTCATCTGGTCCGCCAGCGTTCGAACTGAAGGCAAAGTTTTGTGACGAATACGACCCGACTTTCTTCCACTTGCGTCGCCAAGAACATCAACACGCAATGGATGTCGTTGCAAGACTTCGTAAAACAAAATCTGGAGAAGACGAAGCTGGAGACGCCTTCTGTTTACCCCTCGTGTGCGCTCCGCCCAAAGCACACCCTCGCTTCCTTCCGTGCAGGCTGTTACTTCATTTGCAAGGAATGGACGCTGCTCTGCGTCGTGCCCTTCTTTTTGCATTGACTGGCGGTTCTTGGCTGCCTCCATCAGAGCCTGAAACCGACGCTTGTCTGGAGGACGCCGAAACCAGCCCAGAGCAACCGGCAGGTGCTGAGTCCAGCACTGTGCCGAGACATGGTGATGTTCCGGCAATTGCGTTTGGAGGTCGTAGATCCCTGAGCACTCCTTTGGCCTCTACTTCGTCTTCCTTCAAACGATCCTTGAGCGAGGGGGACAGGCCACCTCCTTTCTCTCCCGACGTTGTGGCGGCTTCATCAGTCTCGTTCTTAGAGGTCTTGCAGCTCTTGACGCTTCAAGTACACACACTGGAAGAATGCGCCTCGCTTCATCATTCAATATCTGATTTGGATGACGAAGCAAAGCTGTTTTCTGCCGGGCTGTCCATAAACTCATATCTTGGTCGCCTTGTGCATGTGCCTGACAGCTTGGCAGGTATTTGGGCTTTCCGTCCTCACCCCCATGGGCCTTTGACTTCAAGTGGCAGTGGTGCCAATCGCGGAGCCATTCTCGGTCTCTTGATTGCTTTGTACGAACATCGTTCAGATCATGGCGCCATTCTTGATTCAGGTGGTGGCAAGGATTACGGGCAAGGTGACAGCGACCATGGCGGTGCACGTGCTCTTGCGTCAAGTGGCTTGAAGTGGCTTCTGCGATTTGTCAATGCTCTGGTCGACGGGGCTCACAGTGTCGGTGCCGCTGTCAAGAGTGCCACCACGGGTGTTCCAGTGAATCGGTCGTCACAGTCTGCTAACGAAAATGAGACAGTATGGACAATAGACGAAAAAATCCGATCTACCATCCGTGGGATGCTGTCGGGTCTTCCAGAGCTCTGGCCGGCCCCTCGAGAACCCGGCTCGACGAATGAGGGCAAAACCAATGACAAGGGTAAGGAAGCAAGGAAGGCTGCTCAAGCACGTGTGCTCGCGATGATGAAGAAGAAACAAGCTGCATTTGCGGCAACAATTGCCCCTGCAGCTGGAGGGGGGAATGCCCTGGACGATGCCGATGACGAAGAGGCGGACCTGTGCATTATTTGCCGATGCGATGACACCTATGGAGAAAACAATGGCCCACTCGGTTATTTGGGCCACGTGCAACGGTCAAGAGTGGCGCAAATGCGGGCAATGAGAGAGTCCGCCTCTAGAGGACAGAATGCTTTCAATGGCATTTCCTTGTTGCAGAAGTACCGCGTCGTCGGACACATGGGATGCCAAGTGAGTGTTGTGTCTTGATGGAACTGAAGGCCGTGGTCGAGTGTTAGTTCTCACGCTTTGTGTGCCTGTATGATATAGCTTCGCGAATCGGAAGCAATGGATTCAAGGCCGCTGTCTTGTCTCCCTCGAGGGAGTATTGTCACGGTGCTCAAGATTGCCATGCTCGACAAATACGATATCCTCTCGCGTCGAGTGCTTGTGAAACATGTGTCAATCAAGCCACAGGAGAATGACCTATTGACAGAAGGCTGGGCAAGCGTGCAGTCTTCGCAAGGATACATCATTTTGAGCCCTCTGGCTTCTGTTTGCTACACGAACTCCCGTTGGGGAGGTACTCGGCCAATCATACGACAGTGCGGGCATGCGGCGCATCTGAAGTGTGTTGAAGCACATACTTTGTCTCTACATCAGCGTGCGGCTGGAGAGCAGCCTTACGACGGCCGCTTCGCGGCGAATATCGACGACGGGGAATTCCTTTGTCCGCTTTGCAAGCAACTGTCGAATATTTTAATTCCACGTGACAACTTCGTGGACGTAGCTCCTTCCGATAAATCAGGTGAAGTGACCATGCAGGACGCAGATCCTGCTCCTGCTTCAGATGGCAAGACGGGCACTCTCAGGAGTGGAGAACCGTTTTCGTCTTTCCATGACAAGATTGCCATGGGAGCAAACTGCACTGCAAAAAGGTTGAAAGTCATCGGAAAGGAAGCCCTGAAAGATTTCGGAGCACATCTGTTCCAAGCTATGGATGTGCCGTGGGAACGCCAACTAGGTTGGAGGAGTCAAAACCAGCTGCACCCGGCTATACTGCGCTGGGACTATGAGGAAGAAGACGACCCCGACGATGACAACAAGGACGGCGACGCAGCACCAAAGGAAGCTCCACATGGGAAGAGCATACTGAGACTACTGCGTCAGCAACATATTGCATGGGCGGCCCTTGGTCATAGCGCCGCGGCACTTGAGGCATCTACAAGAGGAACTGAAGAAGTGCTTCCGTTCGGTACAATGGTGAACACTTCGGACCCATGGTCGGATTTCAAGGCAGAAGAGAAAGACAAACATCCCATGCTGCTGGAACTTAAGCGAACGGTTGCAGGAGTTTCTGGGTTGTATGAAGTGCTCGTCGACGAAGTTTCCAGCGAGCTCGGCTTTGAGAAGTTAGATTCCAAGACCCCTTCGATTGTTGGGGTTCTGCTTGCCGACATCTTCGATGGAAACAATTGGTTCCACACTCTGTCTTCTGATCAGAACATTGACAAGGACACGCTGATGCTTTGGAGTAAGCTCACGGGTCTCATGGCTTCAATCCCTTGCCACGTTGCAAGAGACGGGCAAATTTCAAAGCGTTCCGAGGCGAGGGCTTCCGCTGCTGCAATGTGGACTGTAAAGGGTCTCGGCACTCAACGGAGGAAGAGAACCGACCCCCCTGCACCACTTGCAGTAGCCAAAGTGTTTGACAGCATCAAGAAAAAGTACGAACCGGCCGATGTTAACCCAGGCTGGGGAACGCTTGATCCACAGGGTTGTGGATCCGATCCACGAACACCATTTCGCCCTGCTGTCGCCAGTGCTTTTCTTTACACGCCTCTCCTGGCGTGGGATTTGAGCACGTTTTCTGGGGCCATGTTTTCTGCGGTTCTTGTGAACGACGTTGCTGCACTCCCAACAAGCAAAGAGCTATTGTACCTTGCGCAATCACTACTTGTCTCAAGAATGATCCAGGCAATCATCACGCCCGGGGGGATTGTTCCAGGCTCTGAAATGGATATAGATGGTGACGGCATGGAGTGGCCACAGCAGGATATCCAAAGGGAGGGTTCTGCCTTGCTGCAGCTGGCAACCCGCTGCAGAAATAAAGTGACGGAAGTAGCTTTGCAGGGCTCTACTTTCCTTGACGACCTCGCATCAGTTGAGGCGTTGCCGATGTTTTCGTCGGTTGGTGAAGCGCTACTTCCCTTGTCAAGATCCATCATATTACTCTTGCGAGCTTGCACCGGAGTTATCAGAGAAAGGCAACGCCTGTGCCAGATAGAACCAGCAAAAGAGGATGAATTTGACCAACGGTTGGATACTGTCGTGTACAGTTCCGATATTATGTCATCTGATGATGGATTCCTTGTGTACAAAGCCATTGGTGGGCCTCTTCCGTCATCCATATTGCAGGAATCCAATCCCTGGTGGACCAAGATCACCAAGTGGTTAATTGCGGTTTCAATCTGGGAAGCTCACCATGGGTCGAGCGGAAGAAATGTTGTTCCATTGATTGCTAATATCGCTGGCGTCTCTCCACGAGACCCTACGATTACGGTGTCGAATCGCCTTACGACTGCCGACAACAAGGATGTGAACATGCGAGCTGTGGATGGAACTGTCATGGAATCCAAGCTTAACGATGCTGTCACTACTAACAGTGTTGGTGTCAAGAGCAGCTCGGTAGATCACAATGGCTCAATCGAAGATATGAACGAATCGGATGACGACGAAATTGTGGAAGGAATGGAGTTGGACAATGAGATCCCTGTCGTGGACCTACCTGACTCGGTGGCTGGGCATGATGCGCCGGCTGCAAGGCAAGGGCAGTCGGGGTCTCAATTTCGATCGGAGGATTCATCCGAAGAAGGCAGCCACTCCGATCTCAAAGATGAAGGGGGCCAGTCGGACCGAGAGTTTGCCTACGTTTCTAGGTCTCCAATCATTTCCTACCAACCTAGCGTATTGGGCCTTGTGGGTATTGGAGCCATCAGACAAGGCACATTTTTTGAGTCTCAATCGGCGAACTCGGTTATGTCAGACCTTAGCCACCTTGGACTACTGCATTCAAGAGGTAAGAGAGTCGAAGTGCTTTGAAAGTGTCTTGCCGGACATCTTGTCCTCACACCCTACCCTGTTGTCTTTGCTTCCAGAAATTCCAACTTTCAGCCTGGTGCGACTACCAAGTTCCTTCGTCGAGCTTTATAGTATCGTCAACAAAGTCAAAGGGAGGGACGAGACCAACTTGGTCGATGAATCTGATGATGTGAGCACCTCTGAAACAGCGATTTGCCTGGTTTCAGGAACCGTCTTGAGGTCTGGATCCACTCGTCGTTCCTTCTCGACCAGAGCGGTAAGCCATCTGCAAGATATTGTGTTGGGTGGTGATTTGATGCCATGTTTTTGCTGACCTTGAGTTTTTCGGTTTTGCTGTCCATCGTATGGCCAGGCACGCCCACCTGGTGCTTGTACACTTCATGCCAGAAAGACTGGATCAGGAATTGGAATATTCTTCCTTGTTCAAAAATGTACAGTGCTGCTAATGCATAACAACAAGTCAGCCTACTCTGCGAGTCTGTATGTTGACGAGCACGGGGAGGAAGATCCGGGGTTGAGAAGAGGACGCCCTTTGTTTTTGAACCAGGCTCGATACCGAGCATTGGAGGTCTTGTGGAGGCAGCAGGGAATTCCTCGTGAGGTGGCTCAGATCCGCTCAACTTCAGATAGAGTCATTCGCGATAACTGGTACTAAAATAAGGATAAATAGAAGCTGCAATCAATGCTTGCTGCAAAGGTGGACAGGCACAAACTACGCATTCTTATGTTCCTTGTGGATGATCCTGCAAGCAAGAGCTAGCTAGGAAATTTGCTTCACAAATTGAAAAGGTCATTGACAAGATTTTCTATACCTACGTTTCTTCTACTGGAGTTGTACATGGACCGGTAGATGTGTTCTTCCAAGATCATTGGATGCTGTAGTCGAATTTGATTGTGGTTGCACCCTGGACCCTGGACAAGAATCATTGGATCGAGTCGAGCTGTCGTAGAAAGCATCAAAATGTACAGCAAAGCATCTTTCCTACTCCTTGGAGTTGTATTGGTCATGCTGTAACCCAGCGAGATTTGAGACGCCAAATTCAGCAGAAGAATCCTCCACGGCATTGGACAATCCGAAGGAACAACATCAAATCTGCAAGTCCGAGCGACCCAATCATGATATACAATCGCAACTTCTTGGCTCGGTACTTGTTGTTCAGTTCCTGAAGCTCTCGCTTGGCACTGTCGGTGGCCTCGCGCATGTGCCAAACATCATCATGTGCTTCAGTAAGCTGTTGACGCTGTTGAGTCATCTGCGTGAGGACAGCATTGGCAGTGCCTTCTGCCTGATACTGTGTCTTCGCAGTGTCTACTAAAACATCCGTCTGCTGCTCAGCGTAAGTTTGAGGAGGTTGATACGTCCCATGCTGATAAGATTGGAATCGATTGTTGAGGCCACTTTTCCCATTAGCTGCCGACATATTCGTTTTTGCAATGCAATTTGGAAGAGCTTTTGATTAATACTAGCTAGTACTAGTAGGTCCTTGGTCTCAATGAATGAGGGAACGATGTGATGACAACGAAACTGAGCGCGCTGAATAATAATAATCAGGGGCAAAAGGGGAACCAATCCAAAACTAAAATAAAAATGCAAAGTCGACTGCTGCATGTACGGTGTACGGTACCGGTACTTCCGAACGGTACGATGGTACAGTAGCTAGTTTTACATTACGGTACCGGTGGCAAGCAGCAATAATAATATTTGTGTCACATGCATGTCAAAGGTACCTGGAACCATGCTCCAATTATTTTGCGAGCGCAGACAAGCTGCGCTCGCCCAGAGCAGCTAGGCACGACTAGTAGAGGATTAGGTGAGTGGAGAGACTCGGCCATTTACTGAGCCGACCGTCTCCAGTCCCCGGGGTACCATCCGGGACTGGGG
Organism: Seminavis robusta; assembly: GCA_903772945.1. Lineage (NCBI taxonomy): Eukaryota > Bacillariophyta > Bacillariophyceae > Naviculales > Naviculaceae > Seminavis > Seminavis robusta. The sequence continues at coordinate 10,957 of CAICTM010000396.1, read as the reverse complement.
AGTCCCGGATGGATCCCACACGGCGAAAGGGAGTCCCGGGAATGTGATGTTCCACGGGACAGCCTTGAGTCGTGCAACCAGGGAGGGAGAGGTGGGTTAATCTAATCTAGGTTCTTGCTTTCAGTGTCGGCTGAATGAAGAATTGTGAGCTGAGAGAGAGACAACCTTCGAAAGAGAAGAGAGAGACACCTCTGGGCGAGAAATGGCAGTGCAACCGCAGGAATGGCCTTGAACTACTCCAGCACGCCTCTTTGCCAACGATTCAGAGATTTGGACTTGACGCTGGTTCAGCTGTCGGCTGCTGGACTGAGTGTTGGATTGGGGGCCCGAAAGGTGTTTGAACTGTTGAAAAGTCGTTTCAGCATGGATGGGTATCTGTGCGATCCAGAACGAAGAACGCAGATTGGTTCAAATAGTCCTTCCAGTGGCAGCTATGGCTCTGGCAGCAATAGTCAGTGGGTCAACCCACCAAGAATGCAGGACCCCGATCATGCAGTTGTGTTGTCAGAGTCCTTCTTCTTGACTCTCTGCATGCTGGTTACTGAATTGCCCCCACCACCACCTTCCTCCGAGAAGGACGACACTTGGTTGCGACTGAGTATTAGAAGAGAGCTCATTCACGCGCTGGTTGCAGAAGCGCGATCTCACAGTGAAGCCATGGCGGCTGCGTCGTGTGCTGTGAGTCGGAGAGACGAGAGTGATGGCACTGCTCTCTCAAGCGGAGGCGGGAGTTTGTTTCGAGAGGCGTTTTCGGATGTACTGCAAGAGATCGGAAAGCAGAAAAGCCAAGGGTCATCTCGAGTTTCATCTGGTCCGCCAGCGTTCGAACTGAAGGCAAAGTTTTGTGACGAATACGACCCGACTTTCTTCCACTTGCGTCGCCCAGAACATCAACACGCAATGGATGTCGTTGCAAGACTTCGTAAAACAAAATCTGGAGAAGACGAAGCTGGAGACGCCTTCTGTTTACCCCTCGTGTGCGCTCCGCCCAAAGCACACCCTCGCTTCCTTCCGTGCAGGCTGTTACTTCATTTGCAAGGAATGGACGCTGCTCTGCGTCGTGCCCTTCTTTTTGCATTGACTGGCGGTTCTTGGCTGCCTCCATCAGAGCCTGAAACCGACGCTTGTCTGGAGGACGCCGAAACCAGCCCAGAGCAACCGGCAGGTGCTGAGTCCAGCACTGTGCCGAGACATGGTGATGTTCCGGCAATTGCGTTTGGAGGTCGTAGATCCCTGAGCACTCCTTTGGCCTCTACTTCGTCTTCCTTCAAACGATCCTTGAGCGAGGGGGACAGGCCACCTCCTTTCTCTCCCGACGTTGTGGCGGCTTCATCAGTCTCGTTCTTAGAGGTCTTGCAGCTCTTGACGCTTCAAGTACACACACTGGAAGAATGCGCCTCGCTTCATCATTCAATATCTGATTTGGATGACGAAGCAAAGCTGTTTTCTGCCGGGCTGTCCATAAACTCATATCTTGGTCGCCTTGTGCATGTGCCTGACAGCTTGGCAGGTATTTGGGCTTTCCGTCCTCACCCCCATGGGCCTTTGACTTCAAGTGGCAGTGGTGCCAATCGCGGAGCCATTCTCGGTCTCTTGATTGCTTTGTACGAACATCGTTCAGATCATGGCGCCATTCTTGATTCAGGTGGTGGCAAGGATTACGGGCAAGGTGACAGCGACCATGGCGGTGCACGTGCTCTTGCGTCAAGTGGCTTGAAGTGGCTTCTGCGATTTGTCAATGCTCTGGTCGACGGGGCTCACAGTGTCGGTGCCGCTGTCAAGAGTGCCACCACGGGTGTTCCAGTGAATCGGTCGTCACAGTCTGCTAACGAAAATGAGACAGTATGGACAATAGACGAAAAAATCCGATCTACCATCCGTGGGATGCTGTCGGGTCTTCCAGAGCTCTGGCCGGCCCCTCGAGAACCCGGCTCGACGAATGAGGGCAAAACCAATGACAAGGGTAAGGAAGCAAGGAAGGCTGCTCAAGCTACTTGTGTGCTCCGCGATGATGAAGAAGAAACAAGCTGCATTTGCGGCAACAATTGCCCCTGCAGCTGGAGGGGGGAATGCCCTGGACGATGCCGATGACGAAGAGGAGCGGACCTGTGCATTATTTGCCGATGCGATGACACCTATGGAGAAAACAATGGCCCACTCGGTTATTTGGGCCACGTGCAACGGTCAAGAGTGGCGCAAATGCGGGCAATGAGAGAGTCCGCCTCTAGAGGACAGAATGCTTTCAATGGCATTTCCTTGTTGCAGAAGTACCGCGTCGTCGGAACATGGGATGCCAAGTGAGTGTTGTGTCTTGATGGAACTGAAGGCCGTGGTCGAGTGTTAGTTCTCACGCTTTGTGTGCCTGTATGATATAGCTTCGCGAATCGGAAGCAATGGATTCAAGGCCGCTGTCTTGTCTCCCTCGAGGGAGTATTGTCACGGTGCTCAAGATTGCCATGCTCGACAAATACGATATCCTCTCGCGTCGAGTGCTTGTGAAACATGTGTCAATCAAGCCACAGGAGAATGACCTATTGACAGAAGGCTGGGCAAGCGTGCAGTCTTCGCAAGGATACATCATTTTGAGCCCTCTGGCTTCTGTTTGCTACACGAACTCCCGTTGGGGAGGTACTCGGCCAATCATACGACAGTGCGGGCATGCGGCGCATCTGAAGTGTGTTGAAGCACATACTTTGTCTCTACATCAGCGCGCGGCTGGAGAGCAGCCTTACGACGGCCGCTTCGCGGCGAATATCGACGACGGGGAATTCCTTTGTCCGCTTTGCAAGCAACTGTCGAATATTTTAATTCCACGTGACAACTTCGTGGACGTAGCTCCTTCCGATAAATCAGGTGAAGTGACCATGCAGGACGCAGATCCTGCTCCTGCTTCAGATGGCAAGACGGGCACTCTCAGGAGTGGAGAACCGTTTTCGTCTTTCCATGACAAGATTGCCATGGGAGCAAACTGCACTGCAAAAAGGTTGAAAGTCATCGGAAAGGAAGCCCTGAAAGATTTCGGAGCACATCTGTTCCAAGCTATGGATGTGCCGTGGGAACGCCAACTAGGTTGGAGGAGTCAAAACCAGCTGCACCCGGCTATACTGCGCTGGGACTATGAGGAAGAAGACGACCCCGACGATGACAACAAGGACGGCGACGCAGCACCAAAGGAAGCTCCACATGGGAAGAGCATACTGAGACTACTGCGTCAGCAACATATTGCATGGGCGGCCCTTGGTCATAGCGCCGCGGCACTTGAGGCATCTACAAGAGGAACTGAAGAAGTGCTTCCGTTCGGTACAATGGTGAACACTTCGGACCCATGGTCGGATTTCAAGGCAGAAGAGAAAGACAAACATCCCATGCTGCTGGAACTTAAGCGAACGGTTGCAGGAGTTTCTGGGTTGTATGAAGTGCTCGTCGACGAAGTTTCCAGCGAGCTCGGCTTTGAGAAGTTAGATTCCAAGACCCCTTCGATTGTTGGGGTTCTGCTTGCCGACATCTTCGATGGAAACAATTGGTTCCACACTCTGTCTTCTGATCAGAACATTGACAAGGACACGCTGATGCTTTGGAGTAAGCTCACGGGTCTCATGGCTTCAATCCCTTGCCACGTTGCAAGAGACGGGCAAATTTCAAAGCGTTCCGAGGCGAGGGCTTCCGCTGCTGCAATGTGGACTGTAAAGGGTCTCGGCACTCAACGGAGGAAGAGAACCGACCCCCCTGCACCACTTGCAGTAGCCAAAGTGTTTGACAGCATCAAGAAAAAGTACGAACCGGCCGATGTTAACCCAGGCTGGGGAACGCTTGATCCACAGGGTTGTGGATCCGATCCACGAACACCATTTCGCCCTGCTGTCGCCAGTGCTTTTCTTTACACGCCTCTCCTGGCGTGGGATTTGAGCACGTTTTCTGGGGCCATGTTTTCTGCGGTTCTTGTGAACGACGTTGCTGCACTCCCAACAAGCAAAGAGCTATTGTACCTTGCGCAATCACTACTTGTCTCAAGAATGATCCAGGCAATCATCACGCCCGGGGGGATTGTTCCAGGCTCTGAAATGGATATAGATGGTGACGGCATGGAGTGGCCACAGCAGGATATCCAAAGGGAGGGTTCTGCCTTGCTGCAGCTGGCAACCCGCTGCAGAAATAAAGTGACGGAAGTAGCTTTGCAGGGCTCTACTTTCCTTGACGACCTCGCATCAGTTGAGGCGTTGCCGATGTTTTCGTCGGTTGGTGAAGCGCTACTTCCCTTGTCAAGATCCATCATATTACTCTTGCGAGCTTGCACCGGAGTTATCAGAGAAAGGCAACGCCTGTGCCAGATAGAACCAGCAAAAGAGGATGAATTTGACCAACGGTTGGATACTGTCGTGTACAGTTCCGATATTATGTCATCTGATGATGGATTCCTTGTGTACAAAGCCATTGGTGGGCCTCTTCCGTCATCCATATTGCAGGAATCCAATCCCTGGTGGACCAAGATCACCAAGTGGTTAATTGCGGTTTCAATCTGGGAAGCTCACCATGGGTCGAGCGGAAGAAATGTTGTTCCATTGATTGCTAATATCGCTGGCGTCTCTCCACGAGACCCTACGATTACGGTGTCGAATCGCCTTACGACTGCCGACAACAAGGATGTGAACATGCGAGCTGTGGATGGAACTGTCATGGAATCCAAGCTTAACGATGCTGTCACTACTAACAGTGTTGGTGTCAAGAGCAGCTCGGTAGATCACAATGGCTCAATCGAAGATATGAACGAATCGGATGACGACGAAATTGTGGAAGGAATGGAGTTGGACAATGAGATCCCTGTCGTGGACCTACCTGACTCGGTGGCTGGGCATGATGCGCCGGCTGCAAGGCAAGGGCAGTCGGGGTCTCAATTTCGATCGGAGGATTCATCCGAAGAAGGCAGCCACTCCGATCTCAAAGATGAAGGGGGCCAGTCGGACCGAGAGTTTGCCTACGTTTCTAGGTCTCCAATCATTTCCTACCAACCTAGCGTATTGGGCCTTGTGGGTATTGGAGCCATCAGACAAGGCACATTTTTTGAGTCTCAATCGGCGAACTCGGTTATGTCAGACCTTAGCCACCTTGGACTACTGCATTCAAGAGGTAAGAGAGTCGAAGTGCTTTGAAAGTGTCTTGCCGGACATCTTGTCCTCACACCCTACCCTGTTGTCTTTGCTTCCAGAAATTCCAACTTTCAGCCTGGTGCGACTACCAAGTTCCTTCGTCGAGCTTTATAGTATCGTCAACAAAGTCAAAGGGAGGGACGAGACCAACTTGGTCGATGAATCTGATGATGTGAGCACCTCTGAAACAGCGATTTGCCTGGTTTCAGGAACCGTCTTGAGGTCTGGATCCACTCGTCGTTCCTTCTCGACCAGAGCGGTAAGCCATCTGCAAGATATTGTGTTGGGTGGTGATTTGATGCCATGTTTTTGCTGACCTTGAGTTTTTCGGTTTTGCTGTCCATCGTATGGCCAGGCACGCCCACCTGGTGCTTGTACACTTCATGCCAGAAAGACTGGATCAGGAATTGGAATATTCTTCCTTGTTCAAAAATGTACAGTGCTGCTAATGCATAACAACAAGTCAGCCTACTCTGCGAGTCTGTATGTTGACGAGCACGGGGAGGAAGATCCGGGGTTGAGAAGAGGACGCCCTTTGTTTTTGAACCAGGCTCGATACCGAGCATTGGAGGTCTTGTGGAGGCAGCAGGGAATTCCTCGTGAGGTGGCTCAGATCCGCTCAACTTCAGATAGAGTCATTCGCGATAACTGGTACTAAAATAAGGATAAATAGAAGCTGCAATCAATGCTTGCTGCAAAGGTGGACAGGCACAAACTACGCATTCTTATGTTCCTTGTGGATGATCCTGCAAGCAAGAGAGTCTCCAGCTAGAAATTTGTTACAAATTGAAAAAGTCATTGACAAGATTTTCTATACCTACGTTTCTTCTACTGGAGTTGTACATGGACCGGTAGATGTGTTCTTCCAAGATCATAGGATGCTGTTGTCGAATTTGATTGTGGTTGCACCCTGGACCCTGGACAAGAATCATTGGATCGAGTCGAGCTGTCGTAGAAAGCATCAAAATGTACAGCAAAGCATCTTTCCTACTCCTTGGAGTTGTATTGGTCATGCTGTAACCCAGCGAGATTTGAAACGCCAAATTCAGCAGAAGAATCCTCCACGGCATTGGACAATCCGAAGGAACAACATCAGATCTGCAAGTCCGAGCGACCCAATCATGATATACAATCGCAACTTCTTGGCTCGGTACTTGTTGTTCAGTTCCTGAAGCTCTCGCTTGGCACTGTCGGTGGCCTCGCGCATGTGCCAAACATCATCATGTGCTTCAGTAAGCTGTTGACGCTGTTGAGTCATCTGCGTGAGGACAGCATTGGCAGTGCCTTCTGCCTGATACTGTGTCTTCGCAGTGTCTACTAAAACATCCGTCTGCTGCTCAGCGTAAGTTTGAGGAGGTTGATACGTCCCATGCTGATAAGATTGGAATCGATTGTTGAGGCCACTTTTCCCATTAGCTGCCGACATATTCGTTTTTGCAATGCAATTTGGAAGAGCTTTTGATTAATACTAGCTAGTACTAGTAGTCCTTGGTCTCAATGAATGAGGGAACGATGTGATGACAACGAAACTGAGCGCGCTGAATAATAATAATCAGGGGCAAAAGGGGAACCAATCCAAAACTAAAATAAAAATGCAAAGTCGACTGCTGCATGTACGGTGTACGGTACTTCTTATTAAAAACAAACCGGCTTACTTAGGGGTTGAGGCAGGGACCCAGGTCGGAGGTCTGACCGAGGGCTTAAGAGAGGGCGCAAGCCCGACAGCCCGATGGTCAGGCCGGAGACCGATGGGGCACAGCCGGCCCTAAGTAGCAGGTTTGTTTTGAAGGGAACGATAACGGCTGGTTTTGTATGACTTATGGGATAGTTAACGGCCGGTTTTGTATTTAACGGTCGTTTCAGTAGAACACGTAGAAATCCTACCGTACCAATACAAAACCTGCCGGTTCGTTCCGAACGGTACGATGGTACAGTAGCTAGTTTTACATTACGGTACCGGTGGCAAGCAGCAATAATAATATTTGTGTCCAATGCATGTCAAAGGTACCTGGAACCATGCTCCAATTATTTTGCGAGCGCAGACAAGCTGCGCTCGCCCAGAGCAGCTAGGCACGACTAGTAGAGGATTAGGTGAGTGGAGAGACTCGGCCATTTACTGAGCCGACCGTCTCCACACATCGGTTCAGGGAGGACAATAGGCGCCAGCCGCACCTCCACGGCCGACAGGGAACATTCAAATATTCATACTAGAGTTTTTTAATATAAAAAAGGTTAGGGTTATAGGACGACAGAACGAGTTGACACCACCAAATAAAGCATCGACCATGAGGATAAGAGGATCTGTTAGAAGCCAATGATCAAGAACGGCGGCCACGGCCAGTGAGCTGTGAGAACTCGTTCATCTCTTCTGCTGCCGAGGAATCTGAATCAATCGGCGGAGGAGGAGGCATGCGACGACGCTGGCGGGTACGAGGAAGAGTCCGCTCAGCAGGCATCATCTCTTCTGGATGGGGACGTGTGGCTCCTGCAGTTCTGCGTCTGCCTTGGCAGCCATTTGTCTTGCGAGCATCAGTAGCTGGAGCAGGGGCAGGAACAGGGGCGGCAGCGGCAGGAACAGGGGCGGCAGCGGCAGGAACAGGGGCGGCAGCGGCAGCAACACGCTTGTAGGTCATTTTGAAAATGCTGGCGCCTCCACTGAAGATTACGTTGAGTGTGTGGCCTCCCTGATTGGTGATAAAGCGAAGATTTCCATTGGTGGAGGATGAAAGCAAGCTGGCGTCCAAGTTATGCAGAACAATGGTATTAGAATTGGGAATGAACCGATTTCCTTGCAAGCAACAGTACATATCGACATCCCTCCCTTTGTCTACACAGCGCTCGATGCCATGACGGATGCCAGAAACAATGATTTCAAAGGTTTTGGTTGATACAGGTTTGGGATCGCCGCCATCTTTTGAGAAGAAAGCGATCTTTACTTCTTCATTGGTGAGTCGATTTGCCATCTTCCATTACTATGGATCCGAATAATGAGTGTTGGGGATTCGCGATTAGGGATTCAACCCCTGTACCTCTGTACTAGAATTTCACAGTAGAAATACAGAGCCCACCCACTTTTTCAGTAGTATCTCAATAGCAACAGTAAACTAGAAGAGAGCTTAGAGCAACTAACATACTACTGAAAAAGCGGTCTACTATCGAGTTGAAGAAGAGGAGCCTATCGAAGCAGTCAAACGGTAGCAGGAAGAAGCCACGTTCGAACGACCGTACGAAGTGTATCGGCCGACGCCGAACGCGACGCGAGGAGAAGAGTGTGGACGACGAGACCGTCGAAGCGCAAGGATCGATAGAAGACCAAGCCTGTCGTTTTCGACAGCAACAGCGAGGAGACTGTCAACGACAGCAACAAGAGAAGCCTGTCGAAGGAGCAACAGCAACAGCGACGGCGCAACGGATCGCGACGACGCAACGAGTGAAGGATCCGAGGACGGATTCGAAGAACAAGCTCGGACGACGGATCGTCGTGCCGAGAGAAGACTGCAGCCAACGACACGAGTATCGGTCGACGGCAACAGCAAGAGCCGACAGCATCCAGCCGGAACTGTCAGAGCCAACAACAAGCGCGAAAGCCATAGTGCCAGCGCAGGGGCCAAAGGAAAGGCACCCAACAAGGAATCAACAATACAAAGAAACGGGTTCGGAGTGGAACGACCGCACAGAGTGTGAAGCAATCGTTCCCTCCCTGCATAGATCTTTAGTTAAATAGATTTAACACTCCCTTAGCCAGGAGTATAATTTGAAGTTTATCGCCCCATAGCCCATAAGACGAATAAGTAGTCGGACGAGAACTTAAATAAAAAGTAGCTAGCTCAAATCAAAAAAAGAAACGAATTGAAACAGTCCACCTACCGTAGCATAGACGATGAGCGGTAGGGTAGAAGGACGAGGTGGCTGAGGAGGCGGCAAAGCACGAGGCATGGAAGAACCAGTCCCTTCGTCGAACCAGCAAAAAGTTCATGCAAAGCCCTCGACTCAACATGTGTTTAACTTCGCTACAACTGGACTGGAACGGCAGACAGATGATACGCACATGGGAGAAGATCGTCCTCCAGTTGGACAAACGATGGGTGACGACTATGAGCATGAGACTACAACACATGTTTAGCACCGTGTGTACTCAGAGTGACCCGGACGGCTGCATACGTCCGACATGCGTAGCCCATGTGGAATAGATGCGTGCTTCCATCGTGCTAACCGAGAGCTATGCTACTAGATGCAGAGCCATAACCAGCAGCTCAACACCAGACCACCACTCTGGTAGCTTACGACTATCAACGCAGAATCAAGTTATTCGAAAAGGACTTACGACATAGCCGACAGCGTGAAGCAGGACCGGGACTTCGAGAGCTCGGTATGGAGGCTAATAAGACCCACCTGAGTACTGAGGTGCAACGCGAACTACATAGAAAATAGAGGCAGGTATAGCCTTGACCCCAACGCATTGATTCTACTAGGCAGTGCACAACCGCTGTACAACAGAGAGCGGCAGTAGGTATGCTAGCAGAAGGACTCAAACGTATCCGTCCTGTGCTTCAAGAATTAGCGACTCCTTGATCTATGGCATGCTCGACTGGAAAGAATCTACGATTCCACTACTACGATCACAGTATCATGGCCAAGACAGATGATAATTTTGTTTACTCACACATTATTTCAACTGGAAAAACAACTGTTGAATTTCCACCAAGGGAGCCTTACCGCTTCCGAAACCACGAGCAATTTACCATGAAAAGGGACATTGCAAAATCCGTGGGTATTTCTCAAGCTACACGACGCAGCGCTGCTTCATACGGCCAACCTACTCCACCCAGACACAGAATACGACTGACCTGGGAGTCGAAGACCAGAGACAGTCTCGGCATACGCAGAGGAATCGGTACTATAGTTATATCTCTCTTAACAAATAGTTCAGCCGAAAATACCAACTTAAACAAACCTGAGGGACGACTTTGTCCAAATGGCACTGATAACAATCCCCACACGTTACATGAGGTTTTACACCTTTTGGACAAACCACCAAGAGTAACATCCCTACGACAGTCCACTTCCCACGGAAGCTCTTTGCTCAGACAGTCTACACGGCGTGTGGGTGAGAGGACGCGTGTGTGGCAGAGGAAAAGGCCGCGGAAACGCGAGCTTGATAAAGAATACTGGAAAGAAGAAGAATGCTTTTCCTGCCACGAATAAAGACATCCAGCCTCGCACTGGTCCTGACAAGATAAAGACAAAGATAAAAGAAAAGATAAAGACAAAGACGACGAATGACAAGTCTAGGTATCGAGCAAGCGTAGCAAGTAAGTTATCGTCGAGTCAAGAAAGCTCTAGTAGCGTTCAAAGGGACCCTAGCTACTATCAGACAAACTGCAAGATAATATGAAGACAGCATTGACACCCCTGGAGGAAGAACAGATGATGCCGATTCTGACAACACGCAGTGCAGATTAAGAGAAAGTCTGAAAAAGGTTTCGTTACGTTCGTACCGCTAGTTCGCGGACGAACGAACGAAACGAAAACCGACTAAGCAAGAATAGTCGCCCACACAAAAAGAATGGACGACATAGATATGAGAGAGATCACAGCACTGGACAACAGTCCACGTTGGAATATTCTGTAATAAAGACAAGGTTCCGACATCAGGAAAACCGATCGCCAATTACAGAGAGAGTAGCCAGAGGCAAGAGCTGAAGGTCCAGCATACAGCCAAGTTAGCTGGCCACAAACGGTTGCACATCTTCTTTCTGTGTAGAATTGTCCGCAGAATTTTGCAATGTCTATTGATCTGTCGTAATAGGAAC